>JAFMOD010000525.1:301092-317121 GCA_019802435.1 Corydoras maculifer
CAGGGGGGCTGAATAATTTTGCACATCGCACTTTTCAGTTTTTTATTTGTAAAAAAAATTGTTGATTCATGTATAACTTTCATTCCACTTCACAATTGTATACCACTTTGTGTTGGTCTTTCACATTAAATTCCAGTGAAATATATTTATGTTTGTGGTTGTAATGTGACAAACTATGGAAAAGTTCAAGGGGTATGAATACTTTTGCAACCCACTGTATTTAAAGTTATGATGGATTCTAATATGAAAGGTACCCTTTAGATTTTTTTAATTAAGAATTTGATACAAATTCAATAAAGTAATTCCTAATTTGGCAGGCAGCACAGAGAGGCATTGTGGGATATAGAAAACATAAGCACTTTGCTGAGTATGTATAATGGGGATCAAACACGCACTGCTATCTCAGGCCGAAAGAAACTATAGCTAGTTTCACTTCCGGAACTGTGGTTCAGTTTCCTGTCAGACAGCCAGTAAACAGGGCCCCATCACACATACGCACACACATTCATTTAAGCATGGGTCTAAAAAAACAGGCGATTTCCTGTAAAAGATCACACCTAAGTGTGACACTTAACTCCAACTGTTTTGGGTAGAAAGAGAACACATTGTATTATAAGTTGCAGTTTTAGTACATTACAGAGCAGAGAACACTGAACAACTTAGTATACCTGCATGCAGTCCAATGTGTTCTGTCGGCACACATCAGATTAGAGCAGCCAGTGAGAGTGAGTGAAACAAAGAAGGAGAAAAAGCGAGACTCAGAATCCACATGCATGCATTTAACCATGACACCTGAACCCAGAACAGTTATGGTTAGTAAACACTGCAATTCCACTTCCAGTTTTAAAGAAAGCCCCTTTTTAATAGTATTTTCCTTCCAGAGCTCACATCCCAAATTTTAAATAACATTTAGATAAAGATCAAAGATTTGGCAGTTCACTGAGACATGTAGGTGACTATGTACGAATAGAGAGACAGAGCCCTCTGGAGGGAAGGAATACTATATTCAGTCCATTTGTATAGAGAAGATAGAGAGACAGAGTAGAAAGAAGATCAAAAGAGACAGAGAGAGAGACAGAGAGAGAGAGAGAGAGAGCAAGAGATAGAGAGAGAGAGAAAGAGAGAGAGAGAGAGAGAGAGAGAGAGAATAATGTTTACCAGCTCTCTCAGCAATACAAACTGGATCAACTCCTACAAATGACACAAACTTAATTAACAGTTAACATGATGTACATTCTGCACACATATTTATGGAATTAGACATAAACACAATATATGGACAAAAGTATAGGGACACCTACATGTTAAACATACAGGAGCTTTAATTACATCCGTTTTAAACTGTCCCCTTTGCCGCTGTAACACACGTCTGCTTTCACACATCTAAAAAAGCCTTTCTACAAGATTTTACAAGTGTTTGTAAGAATGTTTGCCCATTTACACAGAAGAATATTTGTGAGGTTATTGGGTGAGAAACAGCTGTATTCTTATCAGTTCATTCTAAAGTTATTAAATAGAACTTAGGTCAGGGTTTTTGTATGGATCAGTCAAGTTCTTTCACACTAAATCAATCAAACCTTGCCTTTATAGACCTTGCTGTGTGCACTAGGGCAGCAGTTCTCCACTAATAGGTCGTGACCTAAAAGTATGTTGCAAAAACGTGCTTAGAGGGTCGCGGACAGCTTGTAACAAATAATTATATAGGAACCTTTGTTTTGCATCGACCTCGGATATTCCTGGATTTGTTGTTTGTTGATTATTTCGCTGGTTGCTTAATCTTAATCGGCGTGCTCACATGATGTGCATGAACCATTGTCCCCCTTAAACATTTCCGAGCAAAGTAAAAGTAAAGTTTATGCTTTATCCTTAGTTCCATTATGCGACCTAAAACGTTTTCAGAGCAACCCATCAAAGAAAAAGAACATAAACACAATTATATAAACACAAAAATAGATAAAGAAGGAAATCATTCAAAAATACGAGAGCGGCATTAAGATCGCTGAAATCAGCTAAATATACGGAAAGTTTATCCACGTTAAATTTCATTGTGAAGAAAAAGGAAGTTTAATGTAAAAAAGACGTGGACGCTCTTACAAAACAGTTTGAAGATGCCGAAAAGTTATAAGTAATTTCAATTTCAATCAAACAAAAACAGTCACATGGTAAGAGATGTTAACCCCATTCTGTTAAATGTTAATTTACTATTTATTTTTTATAGAAACAACATAAAATACTGTATATATATATATATATATATATATATATATATATATATATATATATATATATAATTTATTTTATTTTATTTTTTTATTTCTTTTCTGTTTTAATTATTCTCTATAAAATGTGCTTTATGTATTTCAGACTCTAGAATAAATGAACTGGATTTATTTATTCATTCATTATCTCCCGCTTATCCTCTATTAGGGTCGCGGTGGGGTTCCCCATGCCCATCCAGGGGAGAACGTCTCGGGCGCTGGGCAGATACACCCAGGACAGGGCGCCAATCCATCGCTGGGCACACACTCACTCACACACACACACACTCTATAGGGGGCAATTTTGAGAATTCTATTAACTTGTTCCATGTTTTTGGACTGTGGGAGGAAACCGGAGAACCCGGAGGAAACCCACGCAGACACGGGGAGAACATGGAAACTCCACCCAGATGGGGATTCGAACCGGGAATCCCTAGCACTGAGAGGCGAACGTGCTAACCACTAAGCCACCGTGCCGCCGAACTGGATTTATATTGATTTAAATACAAAAGTTTTCATCAATTCATCAGTTTTCATAAATTTCAGATTTCACTGATTGTTTGCGAATAGATAAGAAACAAAAACATAGTTTCCACTGTATATTTAAAAAAAATATATGCTTATCTAATTCTGCATTCGTCTTTTATCTTGGAAAAAAAAGAAGAGACATCATTTGCTTACCTGTTACTCTTCTTTTTAAATTTATGATGATGTTCGGAGGCAAAATGGCGAAATGCAAATATAACCCACAGTATTTAAAATGCTTTTTAAAATTGTTTTGTTCATTGAGGACAATTTTCTCAGTTTATTGGAGCAATTACTCTTAAATTCACTTTGCATGCATATGTATGTTCAAATGTGTTTTTGAGGGCTATTTTTTTTTTTTTTGGTTTGTATTCTATAAAAGTGTAAAAGTTTCATTTTATTTGTAGTCACTGAAAGTATGATCAATTTCACTAAACTTTCATTGCAGAATGTCTGTTACTGCATTGCAGGCTGAATTTCAGGGAATTTACCTTTGAATTCAGTTTTTACCTAGCGTTTCACCTGTGAGGCAGAGGGGGGTGGGAAGGCTGTAGATCATTATGCATATAAATAGCAGCTTAAGGGTTATAAAAAAAGGGGGGGGCGGTGTCCTCAGAATTTCAAGGGTCCAGGAAAACCAGTTTTAATGACAATGAGAAAATGTAAGTCCTGCACCTAGACCAGCTAATAAACCCTGCACTAGGACTGTTCTTCCAATGTTGGAAGCATACAGGTGTCTGAAACACAGATTTAGGTACTGGGTTTTATACACCGGTGGCAATAGGACTGAACAATATAACTGCCTGCAATGATCAATATATATATAGAAATGACACATTATGGAAAAATGTGGTGGCCAAGATCAAATTTAGATTTCCAAGAAATGATCTGTACATTTCCAGCAAAGAGGTCAAATCAACACACCTATATGACTGCCAAGAACCTACAGGAAGGTTTAGCTGAGTAGTAGTGGTGGTGTTTGTGTGTATTGTACAGCATAGCTGCAGACATACTCTCCACAAAGCATCTAGTAATGAAACCATTCCTGCTTCCTTGTTAGGAAACCCAGCATTTAAAGCAGGTGACAAAATATTCATACAAGCTTGATTGGTTTGACGAAATAGGACTCCTACACAATATCAGCTAAATGTATATGTGGCACGAGACGTGATGGGGCTAAGCCTGTGAATAAGAGGCAGATCAGGTAAATGGAAACACCTGCCATTTATTAATGTGTGTAATTATCGCTCCTTCTGTATGCATTGAAAAGAGGTGGGAAGCACAAAGAAAGAGATCGCAGCAGCGATAGGAATATGATTATTTACAGACTGTATTAAATATACATTTAATTACAACCGCTGGCCAGCGTGACACTCGTCACTGCTGGGATCTCTAAATCGACACAGTAATAAATGGCAGATGTTTTCATTTACCCGATCTGCCTCCCATTCACAGGTTTCATCCCATTATGCCCTCCTGCCACAGTATAATTGACAAACTGGAACTGCATTTGATAATAAATACAGCTTGTAAAACTCTTACATATAAAAGTTATTCTATTATGCATTGTCCTGGCATCGTTGCTCAAGTGAAAATGGATTGTACCCCCTGCATCCAGAAAGTAAATACATATACGGAATATTAACAGAGTAGATATGGAGTTGAGACCACTATTTACATTTGACTCTACACAAGCATATGGCACTTGGAAGTAAAAGACAAAACAGAATCAAGAAAACAGTAAATACTCACCTCCAGCATTTGCACAACCCCTTCATGTTCCCTCTTAGCAAATAATTGAGCCTAATTGAAGACAAAGGACAAATAAACATGTAGCTCAAGAAAGAAAAAACAGATATGGAGACTAATCCCTAGAACCAAAATAAAATAAATTAATTTTAATGGGCTGCTACTAAAAATAATTCTCAAGTTTATTTGTAAAAAAAATAGTCATTCTGACTATTTCATAAAAAAAAAGAGTGATGTCTGACCCGTTGAAGTCTTTTGATCTCATCCTGCTTAAATTTGAGGATAGCCAGTGCCTGCTCATGTTCCAATTCCAGCTGCTGCCTGCGCTCTGCAACCTCTCTCATATGCTACACACACACACACACACACACACACACACTCCAGTCATTTACAATGACTAAAAAAATAGTCTTTTCAGCATTCACTGTTAATAACTAATCAGTCAATCAAAAACTATTTACAACAATATAATGATGAATAAATAACTAAACAATGGCTCATTTTAGTGGCATGATGATTATAAAATGACTGCATCATACAGTCTTACATGAACATATATGTACAATACCAGTCAAACATTTTTTTGTCGTCCATGTTATCAGTTCCACTTACTATAAAGATGGACTTTATATTTTGCACTGCAGGACTGAGAATAATCAATACACTGTGCAAATGATACCTGTTCTGTGATGCTCCTGACCAATAGAAAACAGAGAAGCAACAGGGGACTCATGGAAAAAGAAAACAGATGCACTACTATCTGTAATTATAAAACTACAAGGTCCATCTATATGGTAAGTGGAGAAAATAGACAATAGAGCAAGAAGGAGGTGTGTCCAAACTTTTGACTGCTACTGTAAATAAGTATTTGGATGTGTAGTGATAGAAATAAGCACATCGTGTTTCAAAAAGAAACACATTACACACATTTTTACGATAGATATCAGTCACAATTTGATGATGGGGGGGGGGGGGTTCCCCATGCCCATCCAGGGGAGAACGTTTCGGGCGCTGGGCAGATACACCCAGGACAGGGTGCCAATCTATCGCTGGGCACACACTTACTCAGACAGACACATACACACTCTATATGGGGCAATTTGGAGAACTCAATTGACTTGATCCATGTTTTTCGACTGTGGGAGGAAACCGGAGAACCCGGAGGAAACCCACGCGGACACGGGGAGAACATGGAAACTCCACCCAGATCTTAATGATTTTAGTGGGGTTGAATTCAGGGTTATTTGTAAATCAACCATCATGTCATTATACACTGTCTGCACAATTATTAGCATTTTGACCATTTTATCATTTTTATGATAAAATTTTATATTTTCCAAATCCAAGTTGTATAAAATTTAATGACTATTGGGTTTAAGCATATCTGGTGATGTGTATTTGTGTAATGAGGGAGGGTGTGACCTAAGAAGATCAACACCCTATATCAAGGTGTGCATAATTATTAGGCAGCCTCATTTCCTCAGGAAAAATGAGCCAAAAAGTCAAAAAGCATTAAAAAAAAAAGGACATGATCACAGAACCATCAAATCTTTTTGTTGCAAATAGTCAACTGAAAGAAGCTTGTTGAGGAAAAAAAAGACAAATTCACAGCCAAAGATTTGAGAAGATTAAAACGTGAAGTGTCCAGGAACCGATTATCCTGCAGTGCTGTCACATTCCAGAACTACAACCTACCTGGAGAGACAAGAAGTACAAGGTGTTCAGAGCTCAGAGACATGGCCAAGGTAAGGAAGGCTGAAATTTAATGCAGAAAAATGCTCCGTCACACGCATCCAAGTCCTCCACTGCGTGCTTAGCCAGTTAAGGCCTTAAAGATACAAGAATAATGATATGGCCCTTTTCCTCACCTAACCTTCCTCACCTATTGAGAACTAGTTGACCCGTCTTAAACAGGAGATTCATGGTGAATGAAAACAGTCCACCTCTCGTAACAGTGTCTGGGAGGCCCTGGAAACTGACTCCATAAATGGAAGGGTTATGATTGAAGGGTTATTGAAAAGGAGGGTGCCAAAAATGTTTATTTTCAAATTTTGAGTTGTTTGTTCATTATTCTTATTTGACAGAAAATAAACAAGTGAAATGGGATAATAATTGTTTTTCATTTAGTTGTTAATAATTCTGCACACTAATAGTTCCCCAATAATTATGCACATATCATTATATTAAAATTAATCCTCAAAAATACCACTTGCCTAACAATTGTTCACACAGTGTAGACCTTGTTTTTTGCACTGAGGCAATAATCCTGGAACATGAAAGGAGATAGGCACAAGGTTCAGCAGCCATTCCATAATACTAAAGATAACATTACCTTTAGGACCTGCTCTAGGTTCTCCAGTTTGGCACGGAGTTGCTGGTTCTCCTCGAGAACTAAACTATACTGAGTGCTCACGGCAGAGAGCTCCTCCCTCAACTCCTCATTCTCAACATGAGCCTGATGCCAAAGAAAAAAAATGAGAACAGGATTTAAATTTGCTTCAGGACTAATGAGCTTTATACACAAACAGAAACGTTAGCTCCACTGACCTGCTCAAGCAGCTGAGCCTTCCGTTTGAGGAGTTCAGCCTCCTCTGTTAGGTGCACATTTTTGTTGCACTCATCCTCAAGCTGGCTCTCCTGCAAACCACACAGATGTATTAAAATACAGCGTCCTTCAAAGAGGTGTATGGGTGGGCATTATTGCCCAAAGTATGGGTCATCTGCATATTCTTTGTGTGTTCTCATATTTACTTTTTGGAAGTCTGTGAAGGTTTACATATTCACAAACTCAAATTAGTGGCTTACGATGTCTCATTACCTCTATGTGGTTTGAGCAGCAGTATCAGTGACTGGTGACCAAGAGTGATTAGTGTTATTGTTGTGAAGAGGAACCTTACATTTAGATGACATGAAAGTTGTTTTGTTTAATATTTCTGTTTTTTCTCACAGTTAATTAAATTGTTTCTTTTTCCCCAAAAAAACAACCAAGAAGAAACCAATTACACACAAATAAACATTCACACTATTTGAAGGAAACATCATCGCAAGCCTATGGCCTGAGAAGGTACTAGTACAATATATGGCCTGTTTTTACTGTTGAACTCACTATCCTATATAATATGACATGCCTTCTTGGCCCTTTTTTTGCTGTTAGCTCAGAATAAACTCTGTCTTAGGTTTCCACTTTTTGTGCAGTCAAAATTTATATAACAATTTAAAATGTGTTGTTTTAAATGGACTGTAACTTAGTGGTGGAACATGGCTATTCATGTTCTGCAGGAAGATAAGATCATTCTTTATTGGTCCCACAATGGGGAAATTCACAAATGGGGAAATTCAGAAGCCGTCAAATGTGTAGTAAGGCACTGAGCCCCACAGTCATCTGTATTAGTTGCTATAACATAGTGATCAGTCAGCTGAAAAATGGATTGTCAAAATGCAAACACGTAATAAGTAACTAAATTTCTGCCTGATGTAAAAATGCTCAAATTGGAGTCAAACCGAAAAGTGACACTACAGCCATCAGTGTAGATATACTTACAAGAAGCATTGGTTTTTAATCTATACAGGCCAGAAACATGAAAATAGACAGGTGGGATGGTGTAAGATAGCAATGAGCATCACAACGGGCCTTGCACATGGTGTCAGATAAGAAAATAAAATAAGTGACATTTTAACAGTGATATCACACTGACACAAAGTGATTAAGGGTTAAAAATGTTGAAGGAAATTTAAATGTTTAATTGTGCATTTTTTGTGGCTGACACATGACACAGGGATTTAATAATGTGACCAATCATGACCATAAGTCCGGGTAAATAAATTATATTGCTAGACATTTGTTAATAAATTCCAAAGGTAAAACAGACGGTTAAACAAGAATACTAAAGAAAATGTGCCTAGAGTCTACTGTGACGGGAGCACAATGTCAGGACAAATAAATCATCAGCTTACCAAATTGAGGCATCTCTTCTGCTTCTTGCATACTTCATGTTCAAGGTCTTCACATTCTTTTCTCTTCTTGCTCAGCTCACTTTCCTGCCAAATGATAACAATGTTAATCATCCTAAAAAAGTAAAATATAAGCCTGAGATGACAAGGCAATGGATAACAAAGTTAAAAAAGTTTAGTAAAAAACAGAAGATTTATTAAAGCAAATTAACTCAGGATTATAAATAATGTATTATATGAAATTGGGGGGGTGGGGGGGGTCTTAGTGGTTAGCACGTTCACCTCTCAGTGCGAGATAGCAGGCTCCATAAAGATATGATTGGTATAAAGATATGATTGGTAAACTTGATGGACTTTCATAGAGCCCAAATCTCAGCCCCATCAAACCCTTTGGGAGGAATTATAACAGTGACTGTGGGTCCGGTCCTTTTGTCCAATATTAGTTTCTAATCTTACAAATGCTCTTCTGGAAGAATATTCAATAAATTTTACAGACACTCTCTAAAAAATCACATAGAAAGTCTGTTCCAAAAAAGTGAAAGTAATTATACAGTAGCTGTAAAGGAGGGCCAAATTAAAATGGCATGTTCTTCTTTTTGTGGGTGTTTCAATGTTTACTTACAGCATACCGAATTCAATTTCTATTTGTTTTCATTGAGTTTTAATGACAACGTGCATTCAAGCTGCATGGAATTCACATGTTGCTCAGAATATTATGCTCCTTATTATTCAGCATTATTTCAAAATATACTGTATTCAAGGGTTGGACGCGCGCACACAAATGTTTGGACACACCTCTTTCTTACTCCATTGTCTAGGACTTTGTTTTACTTTTTTTAGTCCACTGTTGGTAAAATTTAGGTAAAATTTGGGTGGTGTATTGTTTATTGTCAGTTGTGCAGTGACACTGATGTGGTGAGGGGGTTCAGTGCAGCAGTGCTGCTGTAGTTTTATTTAAACACCCCAGTGACACTGCTGGGATAGAAATACTGCACCGATCAAATAAGTCCCCATTACAAAGTAAAGGGGACGCACACAGTATGTACTGTAGTCCACAAACAGATGGACTACAGTTTGGAATTGTATAGCTACAAGTCTATATTCATAAGTGGAGTAAATACCAAGTACCCTGGTTCATAAATATTGAATGGTGTTAAGGCACTTGTTTTTAGACAAAAAAAAAACATACCAGTGAACATTCATTTTGCATTGTGCTTAAAGAAAACTATAAAATTTTTATACTTTTAGTAGTAATGCTATCTCTGGCCTTGCTGAGATCGGTATTTATAGCTGCTTCTCTGATTTACTATACTGTACAGATTACCAAAGAAACATGCAGTTTAAAATGCTACAGTTGCTAAAAGATGTTGCAAACCACAAAAATCTGGTGATGCAGAATACAACTAACATCTACCATGGCAGTGCACCATGTCCAGTTCTTCAGAAAAGCAGATGAAAAGGACTTTTGGCTTAAATCAGCCTTAAATCCATGCATTACGTGGAAAAACAACACAACTCTTTAATTATTGAATTATTCGTTACATTAATCTGGGTAACCTGCATTAGCAGAAAAACCCAACCTGATGAACCATACAGAAATCCACCCAATTAATTACAATCTATAAAATGGATCAGCAGTCAAATGTTCTGACCTTGTGCAAATCTAAACACCTTAAATTATCCTAATTGCAGCTTTAACAAAATACAAGCAGCTTATTGGGATACAGCAGCTGTTTAAATTGACCAGAGTGGACAAAAAACAGTGGATGAACAGAGAGGCTAATTGCTTTCAGTAAATAGATAATCATGCAATGTGTAGCAGAGGTAAACTATCTATATGTAAACAGTTACTGCTATTGCAAGTAACCATGGAGATGTTAAAAGAATTATTTCTTAATTAAAAGTTTAATGTCCCTTTTTTAAGAACTTTTCTAAAATCAATCTTAAAACGTGACTGCTATAGACTAGCGGGCAGTTGTGGGCTTGTAGTTAAGGAACCAGCCTTTCGACCTAAAGGAACTGGTTCGATTTCCTGTCCCACAAAGCAGGGCTAAAGTGCTCTTGAGCAAGGCACCTAAACACAATTGCTTCTCGGACGCTGTGTACAGGGTTGACCACCGCTATGTGAATGTGTGCCCACTTCACTCACTGTGTGTATATGTGTAGGTTATATGGATGGGTTAAATATGGAGAACATATTCCTCTGTGGTAAGTAGGAAAAATGGATCACTTTTTTTTTAAAGATAAAAAATGACCGTTCTAACTTAAAACAATGACCGTCAATTTATTATTAGATATGATAGGGATGTCTTACAACCACCTCATTAAAGAAAGGATCACCACTAAGATACAGTGGTTCTGTAGCAGACAGTAAATTGTCTAAATTGCACGGAGACATTGAAGGCCAACTCAACAACCTCAAACTCATTGTTGTGATACTCAAACCATTGTCTTGTGGAAGGGGCCATTATTCACAAGATTTAGGAATACTGTTTGCATTAAAATGGTCTGTAACCATGTTTGGGAAGGTGGTACATGTTAATGTAAGGTTCACATGGATGGCATAAACAAAGCATCATACTGCATCACTAGCTTGCTCTCTTCCCATACTGCATCCTGGTGCCATGTGTTTCTCAGGTAACCAACACACCCACACCCGACCATTCATGTGAAGTAAAATAAAATGCAATTCATCAGACCATGCCACGTTCTTATATTGCTGCATGATCCAGTTCTGATGCTCATGTGACTTTTGTTGGTTCTTTTGGCAGAGGACAGGAATCAGCATGGGCATGGACTGGTCTGCCACTGTGCAGCTCAATACACAACAAAATGTAATGCACTGTGTATATGACACCATTCTATTACAACCAGAATTAACCTTTTCAGCAAAATAAGCTACAGTAGCTGTTTAATCGGACCACAAGGGATTGCGTTTGCTCCCTACGTGCAGAATGAGCCTTGAGCATTGGCAGCCCATGACCCTGTCACTGGTTTACAACTGTTTTTTATTGGACCATTGTTAACACACATACAGATGACTCCAGACTGGGACACCCCACAGGAGCAGCAATTGTGGAAATACTCTGATCCAATTAAACTTACTCCAAAAAATACTGTTGACCATTTTTCCTGCTTCTAACATCAACTTTGAGGATAAAATGATCACTTGTTGCCTAATATATCCCACCTACTAACAGGTACCATGATGAAGTGACAATCTGTACCATTTACTTCACCTGTTACTGGTCATGAAGTTGATTGGTTGGTGTGTATTAAAATAACCAAATCAGAAGTGCTAATCTTACATGAAAAGCAGGCTGTTAATGAGTGACATCGCTGGAAGGAGCAGTTCACTATTAAAGAGGCGGATACTCTTGTGGGACAGACTCTGGTGGGGCTGCAATAAGTCCTTGTGTAGGTGCCTTGTTTACGTTGCTAGAGTTCCTAGAAAGCTAAGAAGTTTAGGTATGAGTTCTCAGTGCTTTAATGTTCAGTGTTATGCATTTTGGTTAGCCAGCTACTGAAAAAAAACTGTTATCGCAACACAGAGGAGCAATGGTGGGACAATTTTCAAAAAAATCAGTATCTCTACATGCCTTATTAATACAACTTGATATGTTCTTAAATAATCAGGATCCACATTAGACACCACAAAACAGTACTATGAATGATTCTCAGCACTGCATACTAGGATTAAGTATTGATAAGATTAATTAAGATTGTGATACTAAGATTAGGGCGGCACGGTGGCTTAGTGGTTAGCGCGTTCACCTCTAAGTGCTAGGGATTACGGGTTCACGGATCACAGGTTCTGCCCGTGTCCGCGTGGGTTTCCGCCGGGTTCTCCGGTTTCCTCCCACAGTCCAAAAACATGGATCAAGGTCAATTGAATTCTCCAAATTACCCCACATAGAGCGTGTCTGTGTGAGTGAGTGTGTGCGCAGCAATAGATTGGCTGATCTAGGGGTCTGCAGTTCAAGTACTCCGACTCTTGCGATAAGTCGAGAATTGTCCAAATTAACTAATTTGTTATTCAGGCTGAGGATGAGGATGAGGAGGAGGAAATGGAGGCTGCCCTCCTTAACACCCCCACTCATCAGCCGTGGCCATGCTCCCGCATCTTATATCTTACCGTAAACAGATAAGCGCTGAAGCCGCTCACCTGATAATCTTAATTACCCCCCCCCCCCATCAAGCTGCACAGTGCACAGTTGATTGCTCACTAAAGATCACAAAAATAAGGCCTCTTAACCACTTTTAAAATTGTTCTCTTAACATTTGTACAATGTGATCACCGATCTAATTGTTTATTCTTACCAGATACTGTAGATGTTCCTTTTGATTTTGACCTTCCCAATGAATGAAGCTAGTGTCCTGTTGAGATATTACTTGTGTATTTTGCTGCACTACTTCTTCACAAATGATCGCCTCCTTAACAGGCACTTCATTTAATGGAATGGACAGGGTTTTACATTCAACCTGGAATAAAAAATCAACAACAACATTATGTTAATACAGAATCATTGATCAATCAATATATGATCAAATATTTGCATTAACTGTAACTGTTATGTGGGCTATGTCAAATCTCATAGATTAATCTTATCTCTATAACACAGACAAAGCAGTGTGTAGGAAAGTTATTTTCAATAACTGACACAATTCTAAATGTTAATATGTTTGTGTTTGCTCTCTGATTCTCCTCCACAAGTACTCATTTTCCTTTTAATAAGAGACATATCAGACAAATCAGAATTGAAAGCAGGACAACAAAGCACATGCACTATCATATCATGTCTACATATCTGTTGTAATGTGTACAGACCAAGCCCTGGCATTCTGCTGCTAAAACAGATCTGAACCACTTATTCCAAGTGCTAAGTATTAATCCAGTTCCTGATCAAAAAGTTAAATAGCTGTTTACCACAGAGAGAAAGTGTCTGCAATTTAATAGGCAGCCATTATCTTCAAATAGATTTGAACATATTGGGGTGAATAATATATACACATACATATACATTTATTTTGCCTAAACTTAAAAAACAATTTCAAAATAATAATATTACTATGAGAAACAGCAATAGATAGCTTTTTGAAGCCATCTAATTATATTTTATTTTATCAAGTTTAAATTTAATTCATTATTGTAGTGCACCAGTGAGATATTTACACTATATTGTCAAAAGTATTTGCTCACCCATTAAAATTTTCAGACTCAGGATTTTCAATCACTTCTATGGCCACATGTGTATAAAATCAAGCACCTAGGCATACAGACTGCTTTTACAAACATTTGGGAAAGAATGAGTCTCTCTCTCTTTTAGGAGCTCAGTGAATTCCAGTGTGGAATTGTAATAGGTTTCCACCTGTGCAACAAATCCAGTCATAAAAATTTCTCGATCCTAAATATTCCACAGTCAACTTTCAGCTATATTATAAGAAAATGGTGTTTAGGAACTCTGTGGTAGGCCACATAACCTGACGGACTGGGGTCAGCGGATGCTGATGTGCATCGTGTGAAGAGGTTGCCAACTTTTTGCAGAATCAATCACTACAGAACTCTCAACTTCATGTGGCCTTCAGATTAGCTCAAGAAGAGTGTGCAGAGAGCTTCATGGAATGGGTTTCCATGGTCGAGCAGTTGCATCCAAGCCATACATCCCCAAGTGCAAAGCAAAGCGTCGTATGCAGTGGTGTAAAGCACACCACCACTGGACTCTAGAGCAGTGGAGACGCGTTCTCTCTGGAGTGACTAATCGTGCTTTTCTATCTGGCAATCTGATGGATGAGTCTGTGTTTGGTTGTTGCCAGGAAAACGGTACTTATCTGACTGCATTGTGCCAAGTGTAAAGTTTGGGGGAGGGGGGTTATGGTGTGGGGTTGTTTTTCAGGAGCTGGGCTTGGCCCCTTAGTTCCAGTGAAAGGAACTCTGAATGCTTCAGCATACCAAGACATTATGGACAATTCCATGCTCCCAACTTTGTGGGAACAGTTTGGAGCTGAGCTCTTCCTCTTCCAACATGACTTTGCACCAGTGCACAAAGCAAGCTCCATAAAGACATGGATGATGACGTGGATAAACTCGACTGGCCTGCACAAAGACCTCCTGACCTTAACCCGATAGAACATCAGAGATGAATTAGAGCAGAGACTGAGAGTCAGGCCTTCTTGTCCAACATTAGTGTGTGACATCACAAAGGCCTTTCTGAAAGAATGGTAAAAAATTCCCATAAACCCACTCCTATACATTGTGGACAGCCTTCCCAAAAGAGTTGAAGCTGTTCTAGCTGCAAAAGGTGGATTGACGACATATTGAACCCTATGGATTAAGAATGGGACGTCACTTAAGCTTATATGTGAGTCAAGGCCGATGAACCAATACTTTTGACCAATATAGTGTATATAAAATACAGAATTATTTTTGACATACATACATAGTTATATACATATTTAGACTATAATACACATATAGCATTAGACTGTCCCATCAAATTACAAGCAATGCAATTTATTTATAATTTAGTGTTTAGAATATCTGACTCTCAGCGCTGGGGATCCAAATGTGGGTGGATTTTCAATGTTCTCACTGTGACCATGTGGGTTTTCCGGTTTCCTCCCACAGTTTATTCAAGATAAAAACCACTGCTCTATATTTCCCCTATATAGTGTGTGTGTGTGTGTGTGTGTGTGTGTGCCCAGCAATAGATAGACCCAATTTCCTAGGTGTTTTTAAGCATGGGAAACCATGAAAACCCTAGTAGAGGATTAAGCGGAAGACAATGATATATATATATCATTTATGAATGAATGAACCAAACATAACATTACGATGTACCATTTAATAAGAATTAAGGGTCACCAAAGCAACTAAAATTCAGAACATTCAGCTACACTGTTTAACTGACCTTTTATAACCTAAATTAAGTAAAATTAAAATAAATGAAATTCTTTTTTTACAAATTAAAATATATTCCATCCATTTTAAATACATTAAATTCATTACAACATGAGAATTCATTACCTTTACAGGATAATCAATAAGCAACACACATCAAACATCTCCTAGCATCCATCACAGTTCATACTTCATCTAATTCTTGATATAGCTTGGAAAGTATGCTTTAATTTATTTATATATATATATATATATATATATATATATATATATATATATATATATATATATATATATATATAGGCGGCACGGTGGCTTAGTGGTTAGCACATTCGCCTCTCAGCGCTGGGGATTCCCGGTTCGAATCCCCACCTGGGTGGAGTTTCCATGTTCTCCCCGTGTCTGCGTGGGTTTCCTCCGGGTTCTCCGGTTTCCTCCCACAGTCCAAAAACATGGATCAAGTTAATTGAATTCTCAAAATTGCCCAATTTAGAGTGTGTCTGTGTGAGTGAGTGTGTGCCCAGCGATGGATTGGCGCCCTGTCCTGGGTCTATCTGCCCAGCGCCCGAGATGTTCTCCCCTGGATGGGCATGGGGAACCCCACCGCGACCCTAATAGAGGATAAGCGGAAGATAATGAATGAATGAA
>JAFMOD010000525.1:317613-336497 GCA_019802435.1 Corydoras maculifer
GTTTCCTCCCACAGTCCAAAAACATGGATCAAGTTAATTGAATTCTCAAAATTGCCCAATTTAGAGTGTGTCTGTGTGAGTGAGTGTGTGCCCAGCGATGGATTGGCGCCCTGTCCTGGGTCTATCTGCCCAGCGCCCGAGATGTTCTCCCCTGGATGGGCATGGGGAACCCCACCGCGACCCTAATAGAGGATAAGCGGAAGATAATGAATGAATGAATATATATATATATATATATATATATATATATATATATATATATATATATATATATATATATATGATGTTTAATTGAGTTATTTTGATTAAATGTTCCAGGCTTAATGTCAAATAACATAAGAAAGAAATTAATTAATGCACACAAATTTAACATCAATCAAACAGTTTGAGAAAGTGTTTGTTTCTCTGTATAACACTGTGAAAAATCTTAACTGTTTAATTGCAATACAGTTAAGTCATACAGATTTATTAGCTGGAAACATTACATTTGTTCTGTTTACCAAACTAAATGTATTTACATAATAAGGTTTTTAAAAGCTATTGCAATAATAAAGACTTTTAAAGCTTAAAGTTTTAGTGCTAAACATCAGAGAAACTGTTAAGCAAGGTGAAAGCCATGCTCCCGAGCTGTCCCACTGTGCTAAGGCTGGGAGATCAGGAACAGTAGGCCTCGTTTGCCATAAGCACATTGAAATAATCCCTGTGGACTACCGAAACGGGTAACTGGATCACTTCTTTTAAAAGCAACTTAATGGATTGGCCCAGTTGTCGGTTTCCCTATTAAATATATATCAAGGAATGGTTCCTCGTTTTTCTGATGCAGCAGTTTATTCATGGTATGACGAGGTGTTTGAATTCACTAGATTTGGCTAAGCATAAAATCTCTGACAGTTACACAGCAGAGATTCTGCTTTACAAGTAAAACTCTTGACCGTGCTGTTTAATTTTTGCTGAAATGATGCTGGCAGTAACCATGCATTTATTTTAACCAGGGCCAAAAGAGTCAACATACAGATTTCAAGACACCATAGATCCCAACAAGAAAATCCACTTATATAGGACAAGACACCTGCACCACCACCATGCAGGCACATGCAATATAATTTTCCGTGCAGCGGGTATGTTAAAATAGCAGGTGAATAATTTAAATGACTGCACTGTCCCAATCTGTCGAAACAGATTAGCAAAAGCTACACAAAGTTGAAATAAAGCATGCACAGATGACAATACAGATCCCTTACAGACACACTCACACACCTACCTCCCTTTCCTGCACGTGGGAAACAAAGTAAGATCCTTTAAGTAAGGGCTTGTTAAATCTTTGGTATGGTCAGGACTCTTTTTCCATCCAAAACCCTGTCTCTGTTACCACTGCAATAGCCAAGGGATTACTGGACCATACCACTGCATTGTCACAGGGGATTAAGAGACGTACAACATGGCCCCTTTCTGCATAGGCATGAGTGTGTTTGTCCGTCACACAAATGACCAGATTACAGTTCTATCACTCCTTTTCGGGTTTTAGAACGACAGCAGGGAAACTTCACAGTGGGACTCGAAAATTATCGGCAATGTACATCAGGTAACATGCAAGTTAACTGCTTATAGTTTTTGATATATTCTTTAGTTTTTAGGCTATAAACATGTAGACCGTATATGATTTAGGTGAAGGCAATATTTGGTAAAACTTTATTATTGGTCCTAAGATTTTGATAAAACTTTACAACTTTTTAAATAAATTTACATGCATTTTTAGAAGAGATCACACACAAAGTCGCTATATATTATCCAATATAATTATATAATACTAGCCACTTGGCCTGGGCTTTTGATGATGTTCTTCTTGCAAACTAGGGTTAATTTACACATAATTTGCCATACTGCACTATTGAAATCAAAATTCACCAAAGTCAGACAAATGTTTTGTCATCCCAGTTGCGAGTCTGACACCACTGAAGGCTGAATAGAACTATAATATATAAAAGTATCACTGCATTTGTACAGCAAACGCATATACATAGTCTACACTATACTGTGTGTTTTCCATTCTCAGTGAATTAGAGAACCTCATGGAGCAGCGCACATCGCTGCACTGCTGAAATAACAACCTCCAAAGTCAGACCGCACCTAACTCCTGAACAGAACACCAGGTGACACTTAGAGTGTTGTGACTGCTCACCAAAGAGTGCTTAAATAAAGCCACTTTGAGCTGCTTTTTGTTGGTTTGTAAAATGTATATAAACCTTCACAGAGTGCCGAATGGTAAGAAAGTCATATGTGGTATTGGCTCAGGAACACTGAAATCACTAACTGTAAATACAGTTCACTGCGTAGTCCATAAAGGCAAGTTAAAGCTGAATAATGCCAAGAGGAAGATCCAGAATGCAGTCTTCTCTGGGCTCATTTAAAGCTCATTTAAAATCGCAAAATAAAAGAAAAAATGGACAAATGTTCTGTGATCAGATCAAATCAAAATGAAAAATTCCTTTTGGAAACTATGAAAACTGTGTTCTCTAAACAAAAGAGGAGATGAAATATCCAGCTTGTTATCAGTGGACAGTTTAAAAGCACACATCTCTGATGGGGTTGCAATGGTGCTTATGATGCAGGCAGATGACACATCTGGAAAAGAACCATCACTGCTGAAAGGAACATTAGGGTTTTAGTGAAACATTCGTGTTCATCCAGTCTTTTTTAGGAGGCCTTATATACTGAAACAAGTCGTTGCTAAACCACATACTGCATCCACCACAACAGCATGGTATTGCGGTAAAAGTGCATGATGAACTGGTCTGCCTGCAGTCCAGACCTTTCACCAATAAAACACAATCATGAAAACAAAATTCTGTCAAAGAAAGCCTGTTATGTCTGTTGAGCAGCTAGAATCCTGCATCAGACAAGAAGGAGAGAATATTTTTTCCGCAAAACTCAACCGGCAAATGGTTAATAGAAAAGGAGATGATGCACGATAGTGAACATGCCCTGTCTCAACTTTTTAAAGTTGCTGCCATCATTTTATGAGCTAAAATTAAACATGGGTTTATGGCATTTGAAAATCATTACATTACACTGTTTTCATTTACATTTAACACTTTTTTAAAATGAAGATTGTAATTTATGACTGATCATAGTGGGAATTTAAATGTATGAGTCAGAAGGAACTCCTACCAATTGAACTTTCTGTTCTATCTCTTTATTTGCTGATTCAGCAGAGATCTGTTCCCTGTTTCTGACAGATAGTTGCCTCTGCAGACGCAGGACCTCCTTCTGAGACTCCTTTAACAGACGCTCGAAGTCCCCCCCAAATGCCAGACCAGGACTAATCTGCAAATAAAAAGGAAAACAGAAAAATAGATTATGAAAAAATTATAAATCCTGTGAAATCAGTATTAACAATAAAAACCAATGATACTGTATTTGTAATGGTTAATGCTGTAATTGTTGTAATGAAGAACCTGTGAGTGAAGACTTATTTTGTTCATTATTTTGTTGTAAATTCAGGTTATATTGTTTTGATGATCTTAATGTACAATAAGTATGTTAAGTAGGTTTCCTCCCAGGAACCTCTTGCTTCAGGTTAGGAATTGCCCATTCCAAGACATTACCTTTATTTTCCTTTAACCACTATTTGGTGCTTAGGGTCATTGTCTTGCTGCATAAACCATATTCTCTTTTAATGCAGAGAATACATTTTTATAATTTAATTAATAAACATATGGTTTAAATAAGAACTCAATGTGCCTTTAATGATGACAAGCCATTCTGGCCCAGATGCAGCAAAACCGGCAGAATCAACGCCGAAAGGCATTTGTTTTTCTTTCTCTAAATATAAAGCTTCTTATTTAAAACACAAGGATCTGCAATGATACAGTTCTGTGAATATTTGTTTGCAAAGATTAAACTTAGATAGAGCCTTGTTCTTTAAAAATAATAGTAGGTGTGAGGTCTAAACATAACCCTATCACACATGATTGTCCCATTTGTCCTCTTATTGACTTATTACTCCTTCAAATTATCTAAAGGGTTATGTTGTGAAAAAACTAACTAACAAGTCAATGGCATTTTGAAAAATGTGTTACATAGTATTCCAAGAATATTGCAATAGAGCACTGCAATAAATAAGTTAAAATAGGCAAGGGGCAAGGTTATAAGATCTGAAAAAGTATTTATACAACTTTTAGGAATATTAATCTCTTTTAGGAAATAAATCACCAAGACTAAAGATGTTGTCCTCTTCGTTTGAGAAATGGACAGAAACTTCTTAAGTGTTCATGAACTTTTAAGAACCTCTGTAAATGCTCAGAAAACTTTAATCAAGTGGTCAAATTGTCTGGGCAGATAGACCCAGGACAGGGCGCCAATCCATCGCTGGGCACACACTCACTCACACAGACACACTATATATGGGGCAATTTGGAGAATTTAATTGACTTGATCCATGTTTTTGGACTGTGGGAGGAAACCGGAGAACCCAGAGGAAACCCACGCGGGCACGGGGAAAACATGAAAACTCCACCCAGATGGGTATTTGAACTGAGAATCCCTAGCGCTGAGAGGCGAACGTGCTAACCACTAAGCCACCATGCCGCCCACCAGAAATTTTATATACAATTTCATTTAATATAAATTGTTCTTACTAGTGGTAGCAAGTGGCTTTCTAAGAGGCCACCATATTTCGCAGGTATGTTTCTACTGTTTCAACACTGAGGCTGTGGTTCATATGAGCAAAGTGTGCGCTCTGTATCTTTTGAAGGAAGTGCATGTAATCTACACCCTTACCACTAGATGCTACTAAATCCTTTATAATGCTTCTTTAGGCTTGTTGGAGGTTATTTGAAGCTGTGGGGAAGGGGCTTTTTTCCTTTACATGTCTCCAAGAATCAGATTAAAACTTATGGCTTCAGCAAAAAAAATAAGCTGTGGATAATCTATGGATCTTCCAACATGATATTGATTAAAAATATTTTAAATGTGGACAAAAGTATGGGGACAATCACACCTATTAATGACATCTTATTCTATATGGATTACTTCTTTTGCAGCCATTACATCCCTCACTCTTTTAAAAAGTTATTCTTACTAGATTTTGTTTATTTGTGGGATTTTTCTGCAATTTCATTCAGTATAGCATTTGTGATGTCAGAATGAAGGGGTTTGGACACAACTCCTTGCTCCATTGTCTATCTTTTCTACTTTCCATATACTTGGAATTTGGAGTTCAGCAATTACAGACTGTACTGTACAGACTGCATTATTTTTTTTTAGTCCCCTGTTGGTTCTCTGTTCTCTATTGGTCAGTGGATGTACAGTATATAGCAATGAATGAAGTCAGCTGAGTAGCTAAATGACCAGGTTTATCCCTATTTCTCTGTTCTGATAGCACAGCCATATTACAGGATGACCATGTGAGGAATCAGTAGAAATTATTTCTCCAAAACAGATAGGTACATAGGTACAAACAGATACATAGGTGGTCCAACAAAAGAGCGAGATAATTTTTTATTAAACTTTTTTACAAGGCATTATAATTTATGGGGCAGTCGTAGATTTGTGGTTGAGGAACCAGAATTGCAACCTGAAGGTCTCTGGTTCGATTTCCCATCCCAAAAAGTACTATGGCTGACGTGCATTTAAGCAAGGCACCTATCCCCAATTGCCCTCCGTGTGCCATGTACAGGGCTGCACATCGTTCCATGCACATGTGCTCATTTCACTCAGTGTGTGTATATGTATGTGTTTCACTGCACAGATGTGTAGGACCAATTCCTCCAAATAATAGGTAAAATAAATCAAGTTATCACTTAAATAAATCACTTCTACTTTATTAAAGTGGATGATACTGAGATAAGATAAGACAATGAAGAATACCTTGCCCTGACCCATTCGAGCCTCTAACTGCCTGCACTCATTCTGTAAGGCCACAATCTGTTTGTCTTTGGAGAGCAGGGTGTCAGCATGCTGCGCCAGGTCTCGAGCTCTCTGTCTTGCAAAGGCTCTCTTATATTGTTCTACAGTGCCAGGGATTGGAGAATTTACCTAGAGAGAGAAAAAAAATAAAACATTAAAAACCATGCAACTAAATATGATTTAAATTTGCTTGTGCACCTAAAAATATTGTTCTAAAATATGACCAAAGTTTTCCAGTGGACTTCCAGTAAAAATGTAAGAATGTACATTGCAGCCCATTTAATAGTATCTAATTACAGTACAATGTGTCAATACTATAGTTTCTTGCTGGCTCTGCAGTCACTATCCAAACTGCTGTCACATTTCCTTTGTCAGCCCTTTCTTATTTACTAAATCAGTGGTGTTTTACCAACACTGGTGCAGGAAGCTGTGAAAATCATAAACTTTGGTGTTAGTGCATTGTTGCTGTGAGAAATACCTGATAAAGACATTGTTGATTTAATTTTAAAAGTAAAACGTTACAACTTACTTATGTAAGGTTCATGCCTTTTACGTATGACGAGCACAGGAATAGGCTTTATTTACACAACATGTATTAAAGGTATATTAAAATATAGGTGAAGGCTGGTGTTTTTGTCGAATGTGACATGCCTGTAGCAAAATCACAATTTTTCCCTCCACAATATGAGATGAAGGCACTTATCAGTGAAGCTATCGACGGGTGTGTTAATAAAGCAATAAGAGGGCATGCATTATTGTGAATAAATTGCAGGTATAAAGGTTTTGTTAGGCAGACGTGAAGTGGTGTACAGCTACACCTCTTTGCGATGATTTATTCACAATAATACACAACCTCAAGTGCCTTGTTGCTTCTATAAAATAATTAAAAACACAATATAATAAAAAAAAATAATAATAAAAAAACGTTTTGATTAACAACTGTGTTTATTAAAAAAAACTAAATTGTTAATAAAATGGTCTTCTGCTATGTAAAAAAAGTCCATAAAGATATAGTAGAGTGAGTTTGGAATGGTAGATCTTAAATAGCTACCACAGAGCCCTCAACTTTATCGAACAGCTTATATGATGCTACACTGAGGCTTGTAGCCAGACCGTCTTGTACAACATTAATAAATACTTTATAGGCAGAAAATGCCATGAACATTTCAAAATGATAATGTAAGTGGTTGTAATGGCAAATCCAGTCTGTTTTTTTTAAGTGAACATTGATTGCTGAGTAACAGGACAATGGCTAAGTGCACATCGCGAATCAGCTCGCTGTTAATATTGGGCAAAGGTAAAGAACAGAGACAGTCCTGAGGTCATTTTCACAATTACTGTCTTTTACTGTCCTCACAAGCATGGAAACTACTTTCTCTTCAACAAACCGAGCGCAACCGAATCCCCGCCTATGTCCCCTCCCCAAAACACATACCAGAAAACCCCGCAGTGCGCATACCCAGTGGTGGAGCAAAATGCCAAACCTCCTCCCCGAACACCCAAAATGACTAGCACCATGTGTGTCAAAGCAGTCCTAGGATGGTGGATGCATGTGGTCACCACATAGTCTTAAAGTCATAGAGCTTAAATAGCTAGAACTAAGCCCTGACCTCAACTTCATCGAACAGCTACAGAATATGATGAACTACACTATTTCAAAATGTAACTGTCAGTGGTTGTAACTGCAAATATAGTTGACTTTTGTTTGTTATTGTGTTAAAATTTTGAATTGAAAAAAACAATATGAAGAATGAATTGAAATATAAGTAATTCTGAACGGGGTTTATAAATCTTCAAGCATCTCTTTATTGACATTGTTAGAAGTTGCAAAACTGCTTTGTGAATAAAACACATTAAAAGTTAAACATGGCTAAATGTCATAACCAAAGCTTTCAGATACCATACCATCTCACATTAGAGCACAATTCACTGCTGACAGGACATTTAAAAAGAGAACGCAATCCTGAAATGAAGTCATTAATAAAATCCAATTTGCTTATTTAATAAATACATGCATCACTATTACTCTTCCCAATCTTCAAATGTTTTAGTGAAAAACAATGCAGCATTCAATAAATTTAATAAAATTGATCATTTATAACCTCAGTTATAAGAGAATTCTGTTTAATAGGTTACAATAATTGTTAAATTAATGATCTTGCACAAGGCAATCAAGCAAAACCTATTTGGTAACTGATGTACTGGAAGTGGGGAGCTTCTAAACCCATAGATAGAAATGCATGAAGACATATGGTGACATAAATTCAATGTACTATTTGAAATGCAGAGCACATATTTAGAGTTCCAGCTTTCTTCATAGCAGCAAACCAGCATTGATTTCCGAATACTAATATAAAAGATGAAATCTGATATATGTACTTATGCTAGGTCACTGTAAAGTCAGGCACTGTATGTGTGCTGAATAATATATCCGTACCAATGAAGGAATCACTTCTGTCTTCATATACACACTACTACTTTAATACATGATGTATTACACAAATAAGAAAAACATCAGTGTCACCAGGGATAAAAACACTTTACTGCTATACTACCAGACATTCATTCATATTATGGCGTTGACGAAGAACTGACGCAGAGTCGAGATGCCATCATAACCAAACTGGGTTTATTAAAGAGATCGTGAACGTAACTCAGACTTCAACACTTCAACCAAGCAGACACGCGAACCCCTTCCCTTATATACCCGTATATTCCCGCGGCGCATCCTGGAACATCCACGGGGCAACTTCCCATTGGCAGGGCATCCTGCCAAACCGCGACGTGCACACGCGCCCCGCGGTACATCCCGTGAAACCCACGGGGCAACTTCCCATTAGCAGGGCAACCTGCCAAGCCGTGACGTGTGCCAGGGCAACGTGCCAAGCCGTGACGTGTGCGTCAAAATAGCGAGTCCCGCGCTACACTGCCCCCCCTTTACCGTCAAACGTCCCAGTTGACCTCAGTCCAACAGTCGGGCAGGTAATCGGCATTCGCATCGCGGGCGCCCCAGGCATGGTTTTGAGCGCACACTCGACCCTCCCAACGCCAGAGGTGAGTCATCTCCCGAAACAATCGGTGGTTCGCCCCCTGCAACTTTAGGGTGATAAGGGGCCAATCTGTCCCTGTGGACAACGAGGTGGCGACGTTCCAGAACGACGCGATACACCACCTCGCCCAGTAGCCACTTGACTATGACAGGCCCCTCCCACGCAGACTGGAGCTTATGTAATCGGTCGAGCAATCGCGACACATATGCTGGGCCAGGTGGACCCCTCCGGTGGTGCTCCAAACGCCAAAACGACAGGCATCCGTAGCTCACGCCCAAACATTATGCTGGCAGGAGTGAATCCGGTGGACTCCTGCACCGCCGAGCGACAGGCCAGCAAAACGATGGGCAGGTGCCTGTCACAGTCCCTTTGGTTCTTTGCTGTGACCACAGCCAGTTGCGTCGCCAGGGTTCGGTTAAATCTTTCCACCAAACCGTCGCTCTGGGGGTGTATGGGCGGGTCTTCAGCCCACCCATACGCCGGCACGTCTCCCTCATCACCTCGGACTCGGAGTTCCATCCTTGGTCGCTGTAAAGCACCTTGGGAACTCCAAACCGGCAGAAGAACTCCTCCACCAGCTGCTCCGCTGTCGTGAAGGCACTCTGGTCTGGTACTGCATACGCCTCTGGCCATTTCGTGAAATAATCCATGGCCACGATCACATATCGGTTACCAGAGTCCATCACCGGGAAAGGGCCCAGCACATCGACAGCAACCCTCTCCATCGGCGCCCCAGATTGCATTGGCTGTAGTGGCACTCGTGAAGAACCTGCAGGGTCTTTTAGCAGTGCAGATGTCGCAGCAGTGTATGAACAGCTTCACGTCATTGCGACAGCCAGGCCAGTAGAATTGCTGTCGCAGGCGTCCCAGCGTCTTGGTCACACCAAAATGGCGGGAGCCCGCTGCACCATAAACTTCCCCTCAGTACTGCAGATCTCATGCCCCGTGGAACCACCGTCTGGATCACACGGCTGCCTGCCGTCGGGTCTTCCCACACACGGCACAGCACTCCGTTGTCCAGCCGCAGACTGTCGAAGTTTGACATTAGCCCTTTAGCCACTGGTCCCCGGGTCAACACCGTCTGCCAGTCCAGACAGCTCGTCACTCGCAGTGCCTCGATAGCCGACGCGATCTCCGGATCCGCCTCTTGCAACAGCTTGAAGTCACAGCAGCGTTGACAGCAGCGCACCGCCCAATGACTTCCACGGCCTTCACCTCAACGCGTTGGCAATACTGACAGTTCGCATCGCTACACGGTCGGGGTGACAAGGCATCAGCATTCCCATGTCGTTGCCCTGCCCGGTGCTCGATTTCAAACTGGTATTCCTGTAGCTTGGTGCTCCATCTCGCCAAATGACCCTCCGGTTCCTTAAACTGCATCAGCCAGATCAGTGATGCATGGTCAGTCCACAGTAAAAACCCAGCACCATATAAGTACGGCCGGAAATGCCCCAATCCAGCCACTTCCGCCAACAGTTCTCGCCACGTCACACAATAGTTCCACTCAGGGCGGCTAAGCCGCGGACTAAAATAGGCGATCACCCGCTCGGCCCCATCCTGTACCTGGGACAAAACCGCCCCCAAACCATTATTGCTCGCGTCTGTGTTGATAATAAACCTTTCCCCAAACCTTGGGTAAGCCAACACCGGGGGGCTGCACAGTTTTTCCCACAACAACACGAACGCCCGATCCGCTTTGTCAGACCACGTTCTTCACACCACGTTCAGTCATGCGGTGTAATGGGGCAGCAATGTCCGCGAAACCTAGCACAAACCAGCGGTAATACGACACCAGACCCAGGAAGCTCCGTAACTCCTTTAAATTCCGCGGTTTCGGCCAGTCCCACACAGCGTCTGTCTTTCTCAGGTCTGTCTCGATGCCCGCCCCGCTCACAAAGTGACCCAAAAAGTTCACCCGCCGCTGTAAAAACGAACACTTCGCAGGGTTCAGTTTAAGATTCGCCTCCCCTATCGCATTAAGAACCATTTCCAAGATGGAGAGCGCCACATGGAACTCACTGGTGTGAACCAGGACGTTATCCAAATAGACCACGAACTTGTCTTTTGGAACATGTTCTAGCACGCGGCCCATGAGTCTCTCGAAAGTTGTGGGCGCAATACACAGTCCGAAAGGTAACACCTTAAACTGCCACAACCCATTCCCCAACGAAATGCAGTTTTCTCTCTAGCTGAAACAGAGAGGGGTACCTGCCAATATCCGCTGCGGAGATCCAGTTAGCCAAACCACGCCGAACTCGCCAAGCGATCCCGCGTCATCGATGCGTGGAATCGGGTACGAGTCCAGTTTCGTTACGGCATTCAGCTTCGGGTATGCCAGCCGAACTAGCAGCGCCATGTCTGCCGCCAGCGTACTGATCTTCTCGCCCTTTTCGCGTTGTCTAGCCATAAGTAGCTGTTTGGCGACCGGTTCTTTGGGTTGTCGGCTAAACCGCCCTTTCGGCACTCCGGTGAGATCTGCCAGATTGCCCCTGCATTCGGTGGCAGCTCCCCTAATACACATAACTCTCGCACCTGCAGCGCCAGTCCTAGACGTGCTGCTGCCTCTTCGTCAGACCAATCAGAGTTCCTTCTCGCTATTTCTAGCTGTGCCTCGTATGATTTCCAGTCGGCCTCACCGTCATAATCCGGCAGTCGAAGCTGCATCCTCTCGACTGTCAGCCGGGTGTTTTCCAAATCCATCTCCCTTCCAGAAGTTTTTCGTCTCGCACCAAGGGTTCCATCGATCGATCCTCGATCGATCGCCTCCAGTGCACGATCAAGGCGATCGAATCCCACTTCTGACACCAAATGTGGCGTTGACAAAGAACTGACGCGGAGTCGAGATGCCATCATAACCAAACTGGGTTTATTAAAGAGATCGTGAACGTAACTCATAGACTCCAACACTTCAACCGAGCAGACACGCGAACCCCATACCTTATATACCCGTATATTCCCACGGCGCATCCCGGAACATCCACGGGGCAACTTCCCATTGGCAGGGCATCCTGCCAAACCGCGACGTGCACACGTGTCCCGCGGTACATCCCGTGAACCCCACAGTGCAACTTCCCATTGCCAAGCCGTGACCTGTGCCAGGGCAACGTGCCAAGCCGTGACGAGTGCACCAAAATGGCGAGTGTCGCGCTACAATATGATACATTACTGTTGGCCTAGAATTTGCTTTGTTGAGTTTCTGGTTGATGGGTTTTCTTAGAGTTAAAATAAATGTGTGTGATATGTACATTCACTTCATGCCCTATCAGACAAATTTATCCATTGGTACTGTAAATTAACAACCAATGCAGCAAAAAAATAAACTTCTAGATCAGTCAAAAGTTTTAGAATACCCCATTTTTTCAGATATTTATTGGAAGCTATTCAGTTTAATATTTCACTGCACTCCGAAATTAAAGCATAGTAAAAATAAGCCTAATAGAAATTTAATATTCTTCAGAAATCTATTGCAGACGTTTCAAAAATGTGTGGCTCATGTTGGTTCTGTTTAGTTCACCCCAAAACTCTCAATGGGGTTGAAGTCTGGTGACTGTTTCGAACACTTCATGTTTTCAAGCTTATCATCTTGTTCCTTTTTCCTGAGGTTGTTCTGGCAAAGCTTGGACTTATCTTTTGAGTCATTATCTTGTTGAACTCCTGATCGACTAGGTCCATATCAGAGAGTATTGCATGTCCATGCAGAATGCTGTGAAAACGGTTTTGGTTTTGGGTGCCTCTCACTCTGTAAAAATCTCTGAACCTGGATTCAGAGAAACAGTCCCAGAATATCACATTTCCTCTTCCAAGTCACACACCAAAGATTTTATTGTATAAAGATTGTATACCTTTTTCCACTCTACCATTTCTGGCTCTTGATTGGATTGGAATGACTTGTATTGCAATAAATAACTGGAAAAATTGGGGTGCTCTAACACTTTTGACCAGTATTGTATGTTTCTAAAAAGTTCTTGATGTGCTTCTTAATTTCAGAACACGTGCTCCTTTGAATGCAGGTAATTGTCAAGCCAGGAGAGAGTTGTAACCATTAACCCCTGACTTTATGCAGGTGGAGGTGTACAGATATCAAGTTCCAGTCCCCTGAAAGGCTGATATGCAGTAACTATTCAGCCACCACAGGAAGCTGACAGGTGGCTAGTCAGGTGGTCTTCTGGAGTAGTGACACAACTAGTTAAGCCAGACAGGACAAAATCAGCTTAATGTTAAGCACTATGTCAAAATTAAGAACAAAACTGTACCCTTGTAGGCTGCAATATCGAGTGTGTACAAGTACAAATGAGCAATGTCATTTGTATTTTAGCTATTATAACTAGCATTTAATTACAAACACTGGGAGGGGTTTAAAACTCACTTGGACCTCACAAACATAAAAGCTACAAACCAAGAATATATAAACAGAAAGATTTGGTTTCTTTTATTCTTTAATGGCCAAACTCCCCCTTGATCTCAAAATTTGCAACAATACTGCTGATGTTTTGTCTTCTTTACATGATGGATCATCTGGTCCACATGCAGAGTGAAGTATTTGGTGAAAACCCAAACACAGCATATAAACCTATTAAAACCTAAAACCTGTCCCGATACCATACTGTAACTAAGCTCCATAGAAACCCATACTTCCATTAATGTTTGTAAAAGCAGTCTGTGTTTATGTGCATGGTATTTTTACTCATGCCAATGAAAGTGATTTAGTTTAGTGATTTGAACAAGTGTGCGAAAATATTGTACATGTTTAATAAACACACTAACATGACTCTACACTACAACTACACCTATGCATGCTCATGTATTACTGTTGTAGTTATTAACCCATACATTAGTTAACTAAACATAAATCATTTATACCAATCACCATGATTCTGTATTAGAATATTTGACAATGTGTTACTTGTATCCTTCTTAACACAAACGGTCATTATTAATGGCTTCAGACCATTACTTGTACTTTGATACAATGACATCTAGGATATTGCAGGACAGAATTATTATAAAACAAGATATTTCTCAATAGGCGTATTGCATGTAAAAGCCCAGGAATGGATGTAAACTGGAGTGGGTGTCATATTTGTAATAATGACTACGTAATCACACTTTAACACTACAAACCAAACTTTATACATCAGGCAACATTATAGTTATGTGATAAAGCACATTTTTATGACATGTCAACTTAATATTAACATCAGATATTAAAATGTATATGGTTTTAGGTTCAAATAAGACAAATGATAGCGTGTATTTAAATTCATGGTGGCATGCGAAGGCTAATTCTAGAAGAAACTAAAGTAGATTAAGCTTTGACTCATGGGAAAACACAATATGGCAAAACTTGGGCAAAGAATTGTTATATTTTCATTTCAGGGTTTTAGAGGGATAATATTACCACTATTGCACCAAGAGCCAGTAGTTGTTTATATGAGCACATGTTTCACTGGAACCAAGAGTGGCATACAAGTGATGCAAAAACTGCATGTGGTCATCTTTACCATCTGACTATAAAAACACAATATCACACTCTGACAAAGAAAACACAGATCACACTCTGACAAAGAATTATGTCAAGATTTTTATAGGGGTTACCTCATACAGTCTGAAATCTATTGCTTTGTCAGATGACTGAAGACCAAAAATCTGAGTGAAAAACACAAAAACCTGTTTTCTAAGCCAAATGCTCAGTGCCCCAAAGCCATTTATTCAAACAGTCACCATTCTGGCAGAACCTTAAGCACTTTTCACCTAGTTAGAAAGGGAAACATATTTTCACACACTAAAAGAAATTTGTCTTGGCACTTGAGAAAAGCTGAACTACATGGCAGAATATTACCTCAGGTAATAAACACTACTCATTTGCTGGTAACACAATGAATAAAATCTAAAAGACAAAACAATTAACTATCTGGTACAGACAATTGAGTGAGACTGCATACAAATCAAGCCTGCAGCATGTATAATGAGAAAGCAGTCATAGTAAAAACTGTTGGAGCATCATTAGAAGTTTTGTTGATAAATGAACCATATGAAGTTTGTGCATTATAGATTTGCATTAGGGGTGCAATCACATTAATATGTACGTTTGTGTACTTACCACTTTAAGATTTGCCTCTTGCAGCTTGTGTGCCCTTTCTTCCAGGCGTTTAGCAATGACGGCCAGTTCTGCATTCTTCCTTCTTAGCTTTCGTACCTTTTCTTCTGTCTCAGGGCAGCTGCTCTTCCGCTAAAAGCAGGGGAGACACATAAGAATTAATTAAAGGAAAACACAAATAGGGTGACCAGATGTCCCGCTTTGTGCGGGACAGTCCCGCAATTTCATTACTTTTCACCTGTCCCGCAAATTGAGAGGTTGTACCGTATTGTTATTGAAAGTCAGACTCCAATTTTGAAATGCATGTTTTATAATCCGACATTGGATGGCTGTGTTGTCTGTTATTGGGGGAGAGGAGGCTGTTTGAATGTCAACCAATTGGGAACGTAGACGCACGTTAAGGGCACGCCCACCAACAATGCAAACACAAACAATGCAAATTAGGTCATATAGATATGGTTCCCGATTCGAATCCCCATCTGGGTGGAATTTCCACATTCTCCCCGTGTCCACATGGGTTTCCTCCGAGTTCTCCGGTTTCCTCCCACAGTCCAAAAACATGGATCAAGGTCAATTGAATTCTCCAAATTGCCCCATATAGATTGTGTTTGTGTCTGTGTGAGTGAGTGTGTGCCCAGTGATAGATTGGCGTCCTGTCCTGGGTGCATCTGCCCAGCGCCCGACACTTTCTCCCCTGAATGGGCATGGGGAACCCCACCACGATCCTAATAGAGGATAATGCAGAAGATAATGGATGGATATATATATATATATATATATATATATATATATATATATATATATATATATATATATATATATACATACACACACACACATACACACAGTGCATATGGCAGTGCATTGGTGTCCCACATTGTCCCACACAAACATTGTCTTTGTCCCACATCTGGTGAATTGGAATCTGGTCACTGGCATATGTACTACACTCTGTAATTGTAAACTATAAAGTCTATATGGTAAGTGGAGAAAATAGACAAGAAGCAGCAAAAAGGTGGTGTGTCCAAACTTTTGAATGGTACTGTTATTACAATTGTCCAGTGTTCAGTTTGGGTTTCTTACCAGTAGGCTGTTCTCATCTTGGAGTGATAAGACTGTTTTCTCCAGTTCCTCCAGAGCTCTAAGTAGCTCAGAGTTTTGCTGGACCAGGCTTTGGTAATCTGCTCCACTCTGCAAAGACAAAAATGAAAAAAAAAAAAAAAAAACTTGCATGAAAGTCCCTTTAGGCATTAATTACTAACAATGGCATAATAATCTCCAATCAAGAAGTTACATAGAGGAGAAAAATAACAAAATAGACTGTGTTAAAAAAACATTATTTTGGTTTAAACTATACTTAAAACCATCTTAGCCAAATGGATCCAATATGACATAATTAAAAACATTCTAATTATCTATAACACACACTGCACATGAAGTGAGTTCAACTAGTCATGTGACTACAACGGAAAAACAAGGGCAAAATATATGATGGCCAACATCAGACACTACATTTAGTTATGTGCATTTTTTTCCATAAGTTAATTGTCACAAAGCAATACAAATAAACAAAACAATAAATGTAAATAATATGAAATCAGAAACCAGAACAATAACACATTAAATATTACAATTAATCCAATTTTTTTTTCGAAGAGTAAATGTTATTGTTTAACAACAGACAGCTGTTCAAATTTTATGTTGTTAATTACTTAAACCCCTTGATTGTATATAAGTGCAAAAAAAATAATAATAAATATATATATATATATATATATATATACATATACATACACATACATATACACACACGATAATTGCCAGTGAATATGAAAATTACTAAAACATTTAGTTGTATTAGAAAAATTGGAAATAATGAAGTGTTATGTTAATACATCCTCGAACCAAAGGCTGCAAGCAAGTTAAATATATTGGATATTTCAGAAAATGGAAAGGGGTCTCCCAGGGTTCAGCTAATTATTATGTCCCAGTACCTCATTTTTGTTTTTGTCCTTTTTAAAAAAGATTTGGAACTCAACAGAGTGGAAAGAATGAGAAGAAATTCAAATTAGCGTTTTAAGGACTTGTGACCTTGAATATTGGCTGATAAGAGCTGCCACCTTTAATGGTTATTAGAAGGAGCAGCATCTGCCTTCAGATATAATGATCATCTTGAGACAAATCCACAGCTCTGCCACAGCCTCTTTAATGCCCAGCCCAAACTAGGCCGTACGCACACAAACATATACACATACACACATGGCTAAAAGTGGAAGCAGGGACAAAACAGACTGACATCAGTGCTGCTATGCAATCAGCAGACTTCCCCTGAGTTCACTTCTCCCGTGATTAGTGCAATTAGAAATGATTACATATTCTTTCTACATAAGTTTTGCTTTCTTAAAACTTTGTGGTGATTTTTGACTCATTTGAAGCTTAAGCACAAATATATTTATCTGATTTTAACTTGTAGAAATTTTGGTAAGGTACATCCATCAATACAGTCATCAATCTCTATTTTCATTTCTACTTGCTTGATCAAGTGAGGACTGATTTGCTTTACATATGACCTTCCTATTCTCCTCCTTGGATCACCACCTTACCGTGGTGGAGGAGTTTGCGTGCCTAAATGATCCTAGGAGCTATGTTGTCTGGGGCAAAAAGCCCCTGGCAGGGTCTCCCAAGGCGGAGAACACCCATTTCGGCCGCTTGTATTCGCGATCTTGTTCTTTCGGTCATTACCCAAAGCTCATGACCATAGGTGAGGGTCGGAACGTAGATTGACTGGTAAATCGAGAGCCTTGCCTTGTGGCTCAGCTCCTTCTTTACCACAACAGACCAGTATAGGATGGATGATGGATGGATGACCTTCCTATTACTGAATCTAATATTTAACAAGCCCCAAAAATATATACAACAAAGCAACATAAATAAATGAAACTGGTACAATGTGTTGCCCTTTGGTTGAATAGTAACAATAGGGATATTAAGTATACTAATTTGGCACCAGAGCACACGTCATCTGTATTCAGAAGGTGCATTGTACAAGGCAATGGTGTGCATGCTGCAATTTGCCAAAAACCTTCCTTTACGAGTGTATCCTTCGGGGGAAGATGGTGTGTTGGAAAAAGGTTACTCCTGGCATCTCAGCACTTTTGGCAACAGCCACACTTATGATATAATGCTTAAATTTTATAATTTTTTTCTACCATATTCCCCACTGCACTTTATTAATTATATATAATAAAAATAGGAACATTTTTTTGGACATCTGGTTCTAACTGCTTGCATTGACACTGTACCTATACTCTGTACAATGACAATAAAGTTAAATATTATTCTAATCTAAAACAGAAACCAACAGGGACTTCATAATATAGGTTAAGCCAGGAATCCAACAAGTGAGATGTACATTTATATTGTTGTTGTTAACCGGTCATTTAGCTTAGTGTAATTTCCTTCTATTTTGTAGGCAGTGTGGGGCAGTTGCAGGCTAGATGTTTTGGGATAAATAAATTTTTGGGAAAAATTTATGTGTTAGCCTGGAGAATTTTGATTATTTGGATTACTCGATAATTTATGACCATTGGCAGATTTGCAGTTGGAGTAGTGGTGCATTCCAAACGACAAGGCTGTTTGAACGGGAGGTTTGTCAATTTGAAAATTCTTTCATATTCATGTTTACTTGAAAACAAACAAACAAAAAAAATTGTTCTCGACAATAGCTATGAACAAACAAACAATACTGTGGTGGGGCCTAGATGAACAGACAACACTTACAATGAATATATCACAGGGAAGGGATGCTGTTAGACAGGAAGCATAGCAGA
>JAFMOD010000525.1:345180-473573 GCA_019802435.1 Corydoras maculifer
AGGGGGCTGAATAATTTTGCACATCGCACTTTTCAGTTTTTTATTTGTAAAAAAATTGTTGATTCATGTATAACTTTCATTCCACTTCACAATTGTATACCACTTTGTGTTGGTCTTTCACATTAAATTCCAGTGAAATATATTTATGTTTGTGGTTGTAATGTGACAAAATATGGCAAAGTTCAAGGGGTATGAATACTTTTGCAACCCACTGTAATAAAGGGATAAGTGACTATATAATAGTGGGCTTTTACATATATACAGTTGGTTTTAATATGGTTGCCTTATAAATTGTTGGTTGCATGCTGATATTTGCCAATGACTTATTTCAATAATTATGATTGATAAATCACTGATCTGCGGCACGGTGGCTTAATGGTTAGCACATTCGCCTCTCAGCGCTAGGGATTCCCGGTTCGAATCTGGTTGGAGTTTCCATGTTCTCCCCGTGTGGGTTTCCACCGGGTTCTCCGGTTTCCTCCCACAGTCCAAAAACATGGATCAAGTCATTTGAGTTCTCCAACTTGCCCCGTATAGTGTGTGTATGTGTGCATGTCTGTGTGAGTAAGTGTGTGCCCAGCGATGGATTGGCGCCCTGTCCTGGGTGTATCTGCCCAGCGCCTGAGATGTTCTCCCCTTTGATGGGCATGGGGAACCCCCCCCCCCCGCGACCCTAATACAGTATAAAGGGGAAGAAAATGTATGTATATAAATCGCTGATCTGTCTTCTGAACCTCTTAAAAGAATGGAATCAGTCAAAGAGATTCATCAGAGGTCATGAATAGATCTTTGGAACTAGACACAACCATAAAGTTGAACATGTAATTACTGTAGTGTCCAATCTTGAAACCTTCTAATTCTACCCTTTGTTTGGTTTCTATTATATTTAGAACTTGTCGTTTCCAACCATTTTGTCCCTGTTGGGACACATGGGCAGAAGAACTTCATGACCTGCCATCAAGTTAGCAAGAACATGTTAGAGTTATGCAGTATGTGTGAAAAGATCTAATTTAATGTATTCTGAAAATGCAATGAGGAGAAATGTGATTCTCTGAGGTTTTGTTAAAAGACTAAATGATCAAACACTGATGGCTAATGAAGTAATTTGGGGATAACTTCATGATAAATAACCCAGAGATGCTCAGTGTAATTAATGTCTATGGAATTTAAAGGCCAAGTTAACAACTCTGTATGCTATGATCCTAAAACCATTCTCAACAAATTTTGCAATGGATATGGGATTCATATATTATAGTTTTTAAACATTTTAAAGCATGTAACAAATTAAACTCTGAAAAAAATATTGGAAATGTGTGATACTTTTACCTAAATAGTGTACCATATATTATCACTAGCCTCTTGTCGGCCCAGCTTTACCCGGGTTTGTGATGACGTTATCTGTCTTTACCTTCATTTATGTGTAATTGGTCACTTTTAAATAAAAAAAAAAACTTAATTTAATTAACTGGAAAAAAAAGAAACACCAAAAAAATGACTTAATACAAGTTTCCCCTGTCCATAATAACACTAAACACTCTTGTTCATCAATCACTGGTGTTTCTGCTCAGAACATGTATAGACATCTTGAACTGCTATAAAGAGTATATCTCTACAGTGTCCTAAAACTCAGTATGTCAAATGTGGTGGTAATTAAAGCAACACTGTGAATTTGTTTAAGTAAACACTCACACACCCTTATAATAATATAGCACTTTAGATATTACAACAACATTATGAACTAAGACATTCATCACGCCACCAAGAACAAATACTGCCAGCAACAGTGGAAAACAAACAGACCTGTGAATAATTAACTGGCACATGATACACCATGTTTATGTTGTTTTGTGCCTTTAATTCACTTTCTGTCAGATGAGGTTATTCTTTCCCTATGATCCCTCATAAAAAAAAAAAATTAATCCTGTGTTTATTTCTTCTTGAGTTCATTGTTGCACTCCCTTTTTCTTTTGTTGAATAAAATGTTAAACCCATTATTGTTATGTTTGGATGTGTACAATGTCAAATCGGTAGTGGGATGTTCAAGCCATTCATGATATCTCTGAACATTAATCATATATGTTTGCTGTGTGCTTTTAATACCCACTGAATGTGGGCTACAGTGTATGAAGTATATTTGGTCTATTTTTCCTAGTACTCTGCGTTTCCAGATGCATTTAGATAAGATCCTAAAACGAAAGATCTGATACAAAAATGCAGGGAGAACAGAATAATGAAATTATTGGCAAAACACTAGATAGAATTAATTAAATACACTTTTATGACTTTTGAGATGTACTTAGAGCACCCAGATGAATAAAACATTTAATAATTGAACACACTAAGCTGAGCCAGGGACATTACAGTGCAGGGACAGTTTTTAGAAAGCTAGAGTACTCTAAACTTATTTAATATACAATAGTCTGCTGTATGTATAACTAGCTATTTGGCCCAGGCTTGTGGTGATGTGTCCTGCAAACGGTACAAATGTAAAAACATGTAATTCGTGGCACTGTGCCATTGAAATAGAAATCTACCAAAGTCAGACTGCAGTATATAAACCTTCACACAGTGTCCTGAAGAGTTCTAAGGAAAGACACCCGTGTGTTTGTGTGTGTAAAATAAAAACATCTGTAATTATTTAGTAATTATTTTCCTTAAATCCATAATTACATTCCACAGGAAAAAAAACTGTCTAGTATGTGAATAAAACAAATAGACTACTGGAAACAAATCCATGCAGTTTCTCACCCTTCTAAACACTCCGATACAAGTTTATTTATTTAATGATTGTAAAAGTTAGTTAAAAATCATTTTCAAATGTGTTGCTCTTGTCCTTAAATCTAATTGGCTGAGCTGTTTGTCCAGTTGTGACATTGACAATATTGCATACCTCTGAGCGCTTTACATTCGTATTGATGAGGTGTCATACAGTACATTATATTAATTTACATCATGTACCATGTCCAAAAACAGATAGCCGATCATATAATCATATATGTTTTCTGTGTGCTTTTAATATCCACTGAATGTGGGCTACAGTGTATGAAGTTTATTTGGTCCATTTTTCCTAGTACTCTGTGTTTCCAGATGCATTTAGATAAGATCCTAAAACGAAAGATCTGATACGAAAATGCAGGGAGAACTGAATAATAAAATTATTGGTAAACACTAGCTGGAATTAATTAAATACACTTTTATGACTTGAGATGTCCTTTGAGCACGCAGATGAATAAAACATTTAAAAAAATTGAACACACTGAGCTGAGACAGGGACATTTTCCAAGAGCACTAAACCTGTAGCTTGTTACTTAGCAATCAACTTTAAAAACCAAACAAGACGATGTCATTAATAATTTAGTAATAATAAACACATTTATAAATTAAATCATATATTTTATTACAGAGTTTTTTAACGGTTTTATAAAAGCAATAATACACTGGAGGTTGTCCATTATCGAGAATAAATCACAGTAAAGAGGTGTTGTTAGAGAACACTCGTCGCGGAATATATTCCTGTGATTTATTTACAATAGTGTGAGCCCTCCACACTGGATCAAAGATAGCATTAATAATCCCATCTACAAACAGAGCCACAGTAGCTCATGGAACTATGTTGTAGGGCTATCAATCTGAAGGTTTGTTGATTCAAACCCCAAGTCCATCAAAGTTTTCCAGAGTTTTAATCCTCATGGCGCCTCACTGTATTATGGCTGACCCTGTACACTGACTAAAGGTGGATAAAAGCATAAAGACGTAATATAATGTGATGTAAATATAGTTACATGCACTTACAAAAGTACCAGAAACATCTACCACCATAAAAACTATAGTGAATAACATTTCAGAGCACTTCAATAGATTTGTTTCTGAAGTCCATTACCTGATATCAAATGGAGTTTACAACAAACACACTTCTATCATGCGATTCTATTGCCCTGGTATAAAACCAATCATCAGGTCATGGATTTTAGAGCCCTGAAAGATACCAACTTTTATGCATGTAATGTCCCTAGGTGCCTAAAACAAGACTGATAAATGCATGGTTGGGTAACTGGAATGCAACCTAAATCAAAAAACACCTTTGAAATGACATTAAATGAAGTTTGTAAGCCAGGCTCTATAATTTAATTTCTCCGTCTGACCTCACAAAACCACTTCTGGGTGAATGGGTGAAAATTCTCACAGCTGTTTTGTAGAAAGATTGATTACTATAGTTAGGGAGTATAATGCCAGTATTTCTGTCATTGAGACAAACAACAAGCAATTAGCGTAAATAGATAAAAAAAAATTCTGTATGGAGCAATCAAAAGCATTGGTAAGGTTTTTTATTCTAGCTTCTCATGTCTAATGATGTCATGTCTAATGATGACCAGCTTTTAGGAAAACACATTCCTGTCTTTTTGGAATGACTTACTTCTTTGGCAGCAATATTGGGGGGGGGGGGGTAGTTGGTTAGCCCTGCCCTGTTATACTCTGCACTGGAAGCTTTAGCCCTTAAAGATCCGCTAGCCTTGGAAGTGAATACTCTGAATGTTTTGGATGAACTACTGATCTATTGTGAACAAAATTGAACATGGTTCAATAACATTAAAACATCAAATATTTGTCAGCAACCTATTTTTTTTTAAATATTAATGATTAAAGACACCATGAGCTATTATAGCATTTACATACATTCATTTCCCCTACAACATAAATAGGCATATTAGGTCTGACAGTCTGAAAAAGAGTCCATATGGTAGAATTTATACAAGCGGAAAAAATATCAGGTCTACAAATTCTAGTATTACTATTTTTTTAACACCAGCCTTCAAAGGAACATATCTCAGTATGCCACTACAGATGCTCCAAACGCTCTTTATAGTGTCATGTTGCAAACGAACACTTTGTACACTTTGCTTTTTTTCTTTTATATTCTCCAATAACGAAAGGTTTTGGCTTTAAAAACTTTGAAAAGAATAAAAAACACCTCTTGATTTTCTGACTTTTTGCAAAACTTTTTCTTTGTTTGTTGAATGAAACTTGCATTAGACACAAAGTTTAGCCACGAGAGCTGAACAAAACTGTACAAGTTTAACACACAAAAAAACAAATAACATGGTAATGCCAATTTTGAGATTCATATTTTTTGTCACAAGAGGGGAACTTTTTTGGTTCATAAAAACTGGCAACAACTACAGTAAAAAATCAGTTACAGCAAAAACTCAACTACAGAACATTGGAAGATAAACTAATAAGTGAGGAATTAGGCAATGGAAATTTATTCTTAAGTAAATAATATTTTAGACAAGATAAGATAGACCTTTATTTGTCCCACAATGGGGAATTTCACATTTTCAGCAGCAGATACATTAGAAGAAAGGTGAAAAAGGTATTTAGGCATTATAAAGAGATAAAGAAAAACTAGGAAAAATTTTAATAGAATTAGAAATCTATATATACACAATAAAATTCTAATTTTCAGTTATTCACAGTCATACAATAGAGGAATAAAATAAAACAAATATGTTTAACAAATAGGTATTTCAATCCTGATATGGGTGGACTTTTTATGTGTTCTCTATGTCAATGTGGATTTCCTCCCACGGTCTAAAAACATAGATTTCCTTGTGTGTGTGTGTGTGCTCAGCAATGGATTGATTGGGTTTGAATGTGATTTTATGTGATATATGTACACACACATTTATATATGCACACACATATAAAGTCATGGCCAAAAGTTTTGAGAATGACAGAAATATTATATTTTCACATGATCTGCTGCCCTCTGATTTTTATGTATGTTTGTCAGATGTATCACATACAGAAATATAATTGCAATCATATTATGAGTAACAAAAGCTTTTATTGACAGTAATGCAGCAAGTCAATATTTGCAGTGTTGACCATTCTTCTTCAGGACCTCTGCAATTCTCCCTGGCATGCTCTCTATCAACTTCTGGACCAAATGCTGACTGATAGCAGTCCATTCTTGCAGAACCAATGCTTGCATTTTGTCAGAATGTGTAGGTTTTTGTTTGTCCACCCGTCTCTTGATGATTGACCACAAGTTCCCAATGGGATTAAGATCTAGGGAGTTTTCAGGTCATGGACACAAAATCTCTATGTTTTATTCCCTGAGCCATGTAGTTATCACCTTTGCTTTATGGCACGGTGCTCCATCATGCTGGAAAAAGCATTGTTGATCACCAAACTGCTCTTGGATGGTTGGGAGAAGTTGCTCTCGGAGGACATTCTAGTACCATTCTTCATTTATGGCTGTGTTTTTAGGCAAGAATGTGAGAGAGCCGATTCCCTTGGCTGAGAAGCAATCCCACACATGAATGGTTTCAGGATGCTTTACAGTTGGCATGAGACAAGACTGATGGTAGCGCTCATCTCGTCTTCTCCAAATAAGCTGGTTTCCAGATGTCCCAAACAATCGGAAAGGAGATTCAACAGAGAAAATTACTTTACCCCAGTCCTCAGCAGTCCACTCTCTGTACCTTTTGCAGAATATCAGTCGGTTCCTGATGTTTTTTACGGAGAGAAGTGGCGTCTTTGCAGACCAGTGGTGTCATTCTTACTTGATCATGACAGATTTATCTCCAGCCCTGTCCTCATCAACACCCACACCTGTGTTAATGGAGCAATCACTGAAATGATGTTAGCTGATCCTTTTAAGGCAGAGCTGCAATGAAGTTGAAATGTGTTTTGGGGATAAAGTTATTTTCTAGGCAAATATTGACTTTGCAATTAATTGCTGTTAAGCTGATCACTCTTTATAACATTCTGGAGTATATGCAAATTGGCATTATAAAAACTGAAGCAGTAGACTTTGGAAAAATTAATATTTGTATCAAGTCTCAAAACTTTTGGCCATGACTGTATACATACATACATACATACATACATATACATTTTAACTGTGTCACTGAGGTGTTTAAATAAAAAATGCATTAAAACAGCATCAGTCACTGCACAACTGACAAACAATACACCACACAAATTATACCTATTCTGTAATATATATATATATATATATATATATATATATATATATATATATATATATATATATATATATATTAGTGGTTAAGGCGGCACGGTGGCTTAGTGGTTAGCACGTTCGCCTCTCAGCGCTAGGGATTCCCGGTTCGAATCCCCATCTGGGTGGAGTTTCCATGTTCTCTCCGTGTCTGCGTGGGTTTCCTCCGGGTTCTCCGGTTTCCTCCCAGAGTCCAAAAACATGGATCAAGTTAATTGAATTCTCAAAAAAAAAATTGCCCCCTATAGAGTGTGTCTGTGTGAGTGAGTGTGTGCCCAGCGATGGATTGGCACCCTGTCCTGGGTCTGTCTGCCCAGCGCTATTATAGAGATAATGAATGAATGAATATTAGTGGTTAGCACGTTCGACTCTCAGCGCTAGGGATTCTCGGTTTGAATCCCAATTTTAGTGGAGTTTCCATGTTCTCCCCGTGTCCGCGTGGGTTTCCTCCGGGTTCTCTGATTTCCCACAGTCCAAAAACATTGATCAAGGTCAATTGAATTCTCAAAAAAATAGAATGTGTGTGTCTGTGTGCGTGTGCCCAGAGATAGATTGGCGCCCTGTCCTGGGTGTATCTGCCCAGCGCCCAATTGTGTGGCCCACTAACCCAGCACCCAAAATCACTGTCTGTGTGTCCGTGTGTGTGTGTCCGTGTGTGTGTGTGTGTGTGTGTGTGTACGCGTACACACAATGTCAGAGGTTTGTAAACAGCACAAAACATACACATACAGGTGTTTAAAATTAAAATAAATCAAATAAAAAACAAGACAAATCTCAACATTTAAACCAGATTGGCATGAAACATCACCTGGTTCTTCCTTAATTTACTGAGTTTAGATAAAAGTGTCTGCAAAATAAAAAAGTCAGAGTCAGAGTCAAGGTACATCACCCCTGGAGAAGAGAGGGTTATTTTTTATATTTACCTATTTATCTTATATATTTACCCATTTGGTTTAAATAGATGTATTAGACTATGTGTGTATTTGGCTTTGTAACATTGATTTGTATTTGACGCTGATAAAACGATTAAAAACTATTTATATAAAATTGCATATACATGCTTTATCGTAGGGTCCGCTAAGGAATCGTATGGGTTTTATAGAAGGCTGTGTTTAGAGCTAGTATAGGAGATGGGCATTTGTTCCAGCACCTGTGGTACAGTCACAAATATTACTCCAGACCGCTAGTTAAGCTTAAAATACTTACACAAGTCCTTCTGGGTCTCAAAGAAATGAAGATCAGCAATTCTTAAACTACATTTTTCATTGTTTCATATCTGGATCATGACTTGTACTCTATGAAAATGTTAATGTATGGAAATATATACATGACAGCATTCAGAAAGAAACCATTAACTGCATGAAATCTAATGAGCCTTGGTGTCATAGTCTATATCATAGATAAACTGAAATAGTTAATAGAATGGATTAGACTGCTGGTGGAAGGACAAAATGCACGTTACAGTATTAATATGCAGAGCAAATTCCTAAAGGCAACCCTTTTAACTTATGCAAGAACTGTAAAGATTAACCTCATTAATAAATCTCCTAACTGTTACGATAAAAGCTGCATCTTATTAAAGTGAAACTCACACAGGTTACCAGCAAGACTCTTGAGTGAAAAATGGGACAATGCAAAAAGCTTAGAAGAATGGTGGGGGTTGACGACAACAGTCAAGCACCCTGTGCTCATCAATAAGTCATGAAGCAGAATCTTTAAGCACAGTTCATTTTCTCTGGCGTGACTGTTTAGATTCAGAATCGACGGTCACCTGACAATGACAAATAGTGCATGTAAAACAGTGTGTCTTGGTTGGAGGGGGGATGTAACTCCCACCAAGTCTCTATTCATTGCTCAGCACACATACCCACTAACCATTTATTAGCAGACATGGCCAAGATGGCTAAATTAAAGACTGCACAACCTAAATCTGTTCTTTCCTACTTTCAAAAAGACAGCCCTTAAGCCTTTTTTATACAGTATTTGGTGGGAATGAGAAAACTGTATATAATCCATGTTAAACCAGAGAAATTGAGCTTGCATACAGTGAACACATTAAATAACAAAACAATAGATTATTCCAAACAACAAGATAATCCCCCCCACGCCATGACGCTACTGTCACCATATATATAAAATGTTTACTTCCTTTCATTCCTCTACCAAGTACATGGAGGGGTTCCCCATGCCCATACAGGGAATAATTTATCAGGCAGATGCACCCAGGACATGGTGCCACACACTCATTCGCACAGACACGCACACACTATATGTGGGCAATTTATAGCAGCCAATTAATCTTGAATCCTTTTTATTGGACTGCAGTAGAGAACATATCGAATACAGGGAGAACATGAAAATTCCATCTAGATCAGGATTCAAACCTGGATCCCCAGCAACCATGCTGACCACTAAGCAACAATGCTATCCTAATATAGAAACTCAACCCAGTTATATTATTTACAAATTATTCTTGAATGCACTGTACAGACAAAAGTATTTGGACAACTATGGGAGCTTTTATAATATCTCACTCTAATGCAGCTATAAAGGCTCTTTCTGCAGACTTTTTTAAAAGGATTTTAAATAAAATGGTCCATAATCTAAAAGAGCATTTTTGATGTTAAATAAAATGACCTGGCTCTCCATCTTTGTTCTAGTTTATTCCAAAGAGGTTTGAGAGGGTTCAGCTTAAGGGTCAACCATGCCTTTATGTGAAACGGTGTGGTTAAGAAAAGGTTTGCTGCAATCATGAAACTGTCCAAAGTACATGGTTAGGTGGATTTTCCATGTTCTCCCCATTTCCATGTGGGTTTTCTTTGGGTTCTCCCACAGTCAAAATACATGGATTCAAGGTGAATTGGCCACTAAATTGCCCATATATAGTGTGTGTGTGTCTGAATGAGTGTACCCAGCGATGGATTGGCACCCGTTCCTGGGCGTATCTGACCCCCCCCCCCCCCGTAAAGGATTAAATGGAAGCTAATGAGATGACAGATGGTGTGCACCAGTATCTTAGTGTATTTAGAGTATATTGACATACACATAAACATACTACAGACAGCTGAGCAGAAGGTGTTGACCTGACACAAGCAGGTATTTATGCTTTCAATTCCTTTCCTGCCAAATTAGAGCTCCAGGATATATAAGCATAGATTAGAGTCAAATTTCCCTTGAAGGCTAAACAGGTATTATCAATAGATGTATGTCACTTGCATAAAGTATAAGACACCTCACAATAATAATGACAAATATATATGTATGTTCATCAGTAAATCTGAACCTTAGTTGCCATGTTTCATACAAACTCATGAGAATTAGCCACTATGGTGTCAAGCCTCAGTACTTTGTACTACTAGCCTATTTTATATTTTACAATGAAAGATCATTCTTTTATAAACATTACTACTATTTCTGTACACTAATACAGCACTTATAAAGACAGTCATTGAGCTAAATAATAAAGCATTTTAATCCGGATTTGCTTCAGGGGTCTGCAAATGAGGCTAAACTTCTAAAAAAATTCATCATTCATATTGATCGATTTTTGTATCCTTACAAAAAGTCCTAAATTGCTGTGAAATGTACACTGCACAGGCAACTGTCATAACCCTGCTTAGCCAAGGCCTGCCAGCATGAAAGGACTGAACAGAGAGAGGTTAAATTAGTTCATTCCTGTGGGAGAGAGAAAGATGGAGAAGATAAGGGAGAGAGAGACAGGATAAAGACAGCTTGAATATTTGTGTGTGTGTGTGTGTGTGTGTGTGTGTGTGTGTGTATGTGTGTGTGTGTGTGTGTGTAAAATAAACGCATAAAATTAAATGCCTCAATTGAGAAATTTAAAAAAACTAATTACTGTGGATGAAAAGCATAAGCTGTGTCTGTATTTGCAGCAAAGGCAACTGGAACCCACAGTCAATCAAACACAACATGATACCACTTTTGAGCTTTTAACTAAAGCCTTTGGAAAATTTGAAAACATGTTGCACGAACTCACAAAATCTATAGAGCACTTTTAGCCTGACAGAGGCATAATGGACATGGATAGAATCCTTCATTTTCATTTTTAGTACATTTTCAGAGTTCTTGCTGCAACACTTTAATGCTGGCATTAACCTGCTAATACATAATAATATTCATAAATCATCTAAAAGAAAAAAATAATAAAATCTATAAAACCATAGCAATGACTGCCAAAGATGATGTGACAAAAGTAATGAATTTGTTACTTCAGGAGTTTAACATCTTGAGAGCGTCAGTGGATATTTCCCAACAGTAACGGTACAAGTGATGCCATCAAAGGTCGCATCAAAGTTTCACTTATTACCTTCCACTAAACACTATATTAGGAGGGTGTTTCCTATGCCTATCCAGGGTCCAGAGAAGAAGGTTTTGGGCGTTGGGCAGATGCAACCAGGACAGGGCATCAACCTATTGCTGGGCACACACTCACTCACAATGACACACACACAAACATACTGTTTTTGGGGCAATTTAGAGAATTCATTTGACCTTGATCCATGTTTTTGGATCTGTGGGAGGAAAAAATACAAAAGTATTTTTTTATTTATCAAACTTAGTACTCCTGGTATTTTAGGCAAGTGGCTTAATGGATTCAATACATAACTACAATATTTATATGACTGCAGCCTACACAGTGTGCTTGCACACTCATCCTTTGAACTCAAGTCAAATTAATCCCTAAGATAATTCTGTTCGAGCTAGAGCTCTGGATCTAGGCGTGTAAAAACAGCTTCGAAGCAATGTCAAAAAAAAGTCAGCTTGATAGGCTTTTATACATCCAATTTCGCAACACATGCACAGCATATATAGTTCTGCCTCCTCAAATAGTGACATTAATCTGGTTAGAAGTTTCAAGAACACTGCACATCACAGCAGTTTGTCTCACTCCATACAGCAATGCAAGCATCTCTGCCAGAGCAGAGCGGCCTGAGTAACTGAATTGTTGATGAGACATTTAGTCTTTACTCTGAGGCGAGAGACATTTCATCCTTAGCAGATATGCTGAGTAAAAAAATCAAATGTCTCTGAAATCAGAACGATTTGGTTATCTCATGTAACACATGGAATACAGCAAAGCTTGATAAATTCAACCCCTTTTTCAATACACTACATCAAATATCAAGATCTGCTGGAGGAATCTGAGCTGTCTTGCACAGATAAAACCAATGTGTTCAAAAAGTCCTAAAGTTATCTTTCTAATTGTGAGTAGTGTGAGCAAGTAACACAATGTTCAAGTCAATTTAAAGAGCATATGACACTAGAACCCACTAAACCACAAAACAGAAACAAAACAAAACCAGTTCAAAGCATGTTAACAGTGACAATCAAATGGAAAAGTTTAACTTGCAAAGTCTAAAAGGAATCTTTACTAAAATGGAGATCCTGTTTTAAAAAACCTGTTAGATACATAAATTTACTCTAGGGTAATTTATTCCTGTTCTTCTTCTAAATCAACATTTACCTGACTGCACTACTTTCTTAATCTCTCCTCTTACTTTAACTACTAGTTTAGGTTTGATGAATGAGGCAGGTGCATACTAGATTCTAGTGTATAAATATTTGCCACATTTATAAGAGTAAAAATGTTGTGTTTGACTGGTGCAGGCAATAAAGAAAAAAAAGATGCGTTTTACACACAGTCACCAAAACATTACACAAAGTTGGCTCTCAATAAGTTCAAAAGAAAGACATAAATGGTGCTGGAATGTAGCACGTCTGACTGTTGATGTCTGTTGTTTTAAGTTAGTGGTGCACTTGTGTCTTCTGTCACCAAGATAGCAATACACCCGAAATGTACCTGAGACCATGCATTCACACCGAGGTAGATATTTTCAAAGGCAGCGTAGCTATTTAAACAAGAAATGCAGAAAGGGTGAAAATAGACTGATGGTGGAATGTAAGATAGCAATGAGTATTGTGACACACCTTGCACAGGGTGTCAAATCGGGTCCATGAAATTATATCCAAAATTATAAATCAACATTCACCAGTTAGGATCTTGAAATATTCTTCAGTTTATGCAGAAAAATAAACCAAATTCCACCTGAGCAATGAGAGGGATTAGAGTTTCCATACAGGAAGCAACTGATGCTAAAGCTAGATGATTTATTACATTAAGCCCATGATTCATGTTTGATGCCAAAAATTCCTCTTTTACTCGATTACAGAACATGGTTCCAGAGTACCATTTGTTCCAGATGTTACTGCAAAAAGTACAAATTTTTAAATATTTTTAGCAGGATAACTTTTTTACATTTTATTTAATTTTTTCCATTTTCCAAAGTAAATATGGGGCAACTGTGCATAAACTGTACAGCAACTCTCCCTTTAGCAAGCAACTAATTCTAAATGCTGAATGTTCTAAATGCCAGCCAACAGAATTTCAATTCTTGTTTGCATATTCTTTCTGAAATATTAAGAATTTTGAGAAATTCCATATTATTCCAAATTCCATATATTCTTTTTACTGCTGCAAAGGTCACAATATTACTAATCCACCCAATTACGCAAAAAATGTTTGCCTAATTAACCCATGACTTATTTACAATAATGCATGCCCTCTCGAGCCGTATTGTGAAGGTTTAACACCGACTTAGTCTTCATCAGGAATCAGCTCGCTGTTTATATTAATTTATAATTCAATTTACGGTTTATATTTCCATTTTAAATAATGAATTGTATATCACACATAGACACGAATGTGAAGTGCTCAGAGGTGTGCATTATTGTCAATAATGTCATGGCTGGATAAATGGTTTAGCCAATCAGATTTAAAGACTGGAAATACCCATTTTATAATACTCATTTTATAATACTATATAATGAATGAAGGTGAATATGTACAGGCGTGAAGTTGCAAAGACTTTTTATTAAGCATTAATTATTACTTTAAAACTTTCAGTAAAATACTGTGTAATGTTAAAACACTAGCATAAAGACACAAACTGAATAAATACATATGAGGTGCCTAAACCATTATTTAAAACCTGACATTAATCTCCTGTCACCCAACACCCACCTACTAAGCATTAAATATCCACTCAGCTAGAAGCAGAACGAATGCTGTGAAGGCATTAAAATACAGTTGGCAGTTTGCCCAGCCACAAGACCAAAAATGTACACTAGAAGTCCAGGTTACAATAAGGCATACTTGATACTGTGCAATATCAAACTTGACTCTTTCCAATGTGCAAATCGCAATAAAAATGAAACGAAAAAGTAGATTGAATGTAATGATGGTGTATCTCTACCTTTCGTCATAATTGAGCGGGGAAAACCGATGGCTTTTTTCCAGCACTAATCTTCATGTTTCATAAAAATGGCATCAGATAGAAGTTTTTAAAGATTTATGATCCATTAGCGAAAATTGCCTATGTACATTTACATTTGGTCATTTAGCAGACATGTAAGTGACTAAAAGTATCCCAATGTGTTTGGGGTCAGATCACAGGATTGACACAGCATTGCTAGAGCATTGAGGATTAAGGGTCTTGCTCAAGAACCTACATTTGAACCCCCAACCTTCTGACAGCTCAATACCCTAACCACTGAGCTACCACACCACCACCACTTACTTTTATTTAATGTACACATTATGATTCAACATTAATTTTTATGTTTTATTTTCAAAAAAGAAATGGATGGCCACTGGCAAAATATATAAAGAATTGAAAGCAGAAAAAAGACATGGTTTGCCAACCAGTTGCAGTCACCAAATCCCACAACACTCGAGCAGTACAGCAGTCTAAGTACTAGTATAATGCCATGAAAGGCAGGTATTTGTCTCAAGAGGTACCACATTAGTCATTTTCACTGTCGTTGTTAAAGCAATCCTTTAAAGATTCCATTATTAGAGGGACTGAGTGGGTAAAAAAATAAGAAGTTGTCACTGCATAATTTACAAATTAATGGAAAGCAGTGGTGAGAGAGGTTCAATTTAAATTGAACACAACTAAACTAGGAAAAAGAAAACAAATTACAAATTATCACTAAATCTGTCAAGGTGTTTATCATCTTTGTCCTTATTCTTTGTCCTTCATTTAAATTTGTATTACTATAATATATTTATGGCCTTATATGTGGCTAATTAAATAAAAGCATTAACTTGAACACAGACTACAAAGAGCTTATTAAATCCAAGACCACAGGGATCCGTGTTTCCCAACACATTAGGTTATAAAATTTGTAATTTGTGTGAAAACACATACAACATCGTCCATCACTGTCTGAGACATGGCCTCAAGCAAGACTCCATCATTTTTTAACCACGGTCCATACACATTTATTGGATTCACATCAGAAAAGTCTAAAAATCATGTATAGGTTTGAGATTACTGTTGACTACAGTTTATTGGACATGGACACAGCTGGCATGGACAAAAGTAATTTCCCCTCAGGAACACCGTATTTCCTTAGAGGAAGATAGTAAGCGTCTGAAATATGGGGTTACTGATTCCATCTGGCCGATGGCCAAAATAAATCTGTAGAACCTTATTACTATAATTTGCTATGTAACAATAGGGAATTAAAAACAGAACTGATGGATACAGAGGCAGTTTAGATATTTTTTTAGTGTTATTATCTGGAATTACATCAAACAGTCTAGACTTAGTCTAAAGTCTAGAAAAGACACATGAATAGAATCATAAATGTAAACACCTTATCCATATTTATTTAAACAACATTCATTCATTCATTCATTATCTTCCGCTTATCCTCTATTAGGGTCGCGGTGGGGTTCCCCATGCCCATCCAGGGGAGAACGTCTCGGGCGCTGGGCAGACAGACCCAGGACAGGGCGCCAATCCATCGCTGGGCACACACTCACTCACACACACATACTCTAAATTGGGCAATTTTGAGAATTCAATTAACTTGATCCATGTTTTTGGACTGTGGGAGGAAACCGGAGAACCCGGAGGAAACCCACGCAGACACGGGGAGAACATGGAAACTCCACCCAGATGGGGATTCGAACCGGGAATCCCCAGCGCTGAGAGGCGAATGTGCTAACCACTAAGCCACCGTGCCGCATTTAAACAACATATTTATTTTATTTCTAGTATGCATATCCTCTCTCATTTCAGTGGGAATGAATACTAGGTAATATTAATAGAGTAGTATGTAATATGATGAAAGTGTCAGAAGAATTCCAATGGCAGTGATTTATTTCAGCTTTTAATTCAGTTATCACAGTCATTTAAAAGGTTTACATATAGATGGTAGGTATTTAGTAGCTTAACCTTTAAATTGTTTCATTTGTGTCAAAACTTTTAGGTCTCTGCCCTCCACAAGTTTCTCCCAATCTTCTTATTCTCATTTCAGCTGTTCTCATCAGGGGTCTTTACAATAGCAAAAATACATATAATCAACTAATTAAATGCACATTCCAAATTACTATAATTTAGTACACATATGGACAAATTGTTGGTACCCCTTGGCTAATGAAAAAAAAACACACAATGGTCACAGAAATAACTTGAATCTGACAAAAGTAATAATAAAAACAAATGCAAAGAAAATTGACCAATGAAAGTCAGGAATTGCTTTTCAACCATGCTTCGACAGAATTATTTAAAAAAATTAACTCATGAAACAGGACTGTACCAAAATGATGGTACCATTATCAACCTTAACTTAATATTTTGCTGCACAACCTTTTGAAGCAATCTATGAAATCAAACGATCCCTGTAACTCTCAATGAGACTTCTGAACCTCTCAGCAAGTATTCTGGCCCACTTCTCACGAGCAAACTGCTTTAATTGTCTCGGGTTTGAAGGGTGCCTTTTCCAGATGGCATGTTTCAGCTCCTTTCAAAGATGCTCAATAGGATTTAGGTCAGCGCTTATAGAAGGCCACTTCAGAATAATTTTTCATCTTAGCCATTCTTCTGTGTTTTTAGCTGTGTGTTTTGGGTCATTGTCCTGTTGCAAGACTGCCCCGTTGCGACTGAGACCAAGCTTTCTGACACAGGGCAGCAAATTTCTCTCTAGAATCCCTTGATAGTCTTGAGATTTCATTGTGCCCTCCACTGATATTTTTTAGCTAGTTAAAACTTATACCAGAAAAGGAACGGACGATGCTGGGGAAAAGGCAGAACCAAGGCGATGGACTTTTAGAATTAGAGGTAATCAATGCACCTATATAGGTCCTTTATGCATTTACAACCTGTCTTGGCACTATATGATGTTATATGGGCAAAGGAATACATTATACATACAATATATATTGTGGGGACTTCACATTGACTTCAGTTTATGTCATAGACAATACCCAAACCTTGAACAATACTACCCTACCTTTAACCCTGACATTACCCTAAATGTAACCAAACCATGATGATGACCATACAACAGGATTTTGGGCCAGCTTCCTGTAATTGCATGAGGTCCCCAGAGTGTGAGTGTGTAAGCCCCACAATGTTAAATCTACACCTGTAAATACACACATGCAGAAACGCGCAGGGGAAGCATAGTACGACATTATACATGTAAGGCCAACAATGTTATATATACACACACACACACACACAGGGGTCGACTAGTACATTATATTGTTTTGTGTTTATGCTAAAACAATTCATATCTGTTCGCTATAATACCAAATTTGCAACTAAGATTGATCATACAAAAAATTCCATATGTAGGATGTGTTGCTGAATGTGGGTGACTGTACAAAAGCAACACAGACATGCGCCTAATTTAATATTCATGCATCTGCATCCTTAATACAATATTCATGCATCTGCAGTGAATACATTTGCATGCTACAGGCTTTTATCTATTTTTTAACTTCATCATTAATTTAAGTATTAAATAACAAACCACGTTTGCATTGGTAGAAACTTTCTTTTTTTTAATTTGAAACAGATTTTCCTTTTTCTTTTGAAAACTTTTCCCTTATGCCCAGAAGAGAAGCAGCTTGTCTGATATCTGATAAATCCTGACAAAGGTTGAAGCAGATCACAGAAACACTGAAGTCACTGCTGACACATTTATTTTGCATTACTTTGCTCCCATTGTGAGATGTCTGAAGCTGGAGGAGTTGTAGAATGTACATGTGTTGATGGCATCTTAAAAATGCAGGGGTTTTTTTTAGTGATAGAATGAGGTTTTGAGATGCAGAATAATGTTAGGAAGAGCACAATCGAGCCCAAAATAATGTACTACTTTATTTTAAACTTTAATAAAAGTCAATGCATAATGTCTAAACTTAATGCTTAGACATTATTTAGACAACCTTTTTTTATTCAAGTCTTAAAAGATAGATGTCTCTAAAGATAGATGTTTTACAAATCTATCCAAATTTATACATATTTTAAGGTTGAGATCAGTTAGAAGTGTGAGGGCTCAATACACCTTTTATAAAAGCATAAAATTTATGCTGAAGGTGAAATCAAACAAAATAAAACATTTGGTTTCCCAAAGGATGAAGATCACTGTTTTTTGACAGTATGTAAATATTTTTGCCAGTTTTTACAATTTTTTTTAACACATTTTAACATCACAGCAGACATATAAAAAAAAACACTTTGTATGACTTAAACAATAAATTATAATGAATTATAGAAAAAATGTTTGGTCCACCACGACAGTAAAAGTAAAACATAAAAACAGTACAACTATTTTACTAAACATTAATAAATAAATAAAATAAGTAGTTTTATTTGCCACTTGAATAAAACTATACTAAAACTGACTCCCGAAAGAATGTTATGTTCATACATTTAACACGCTTGCTGGACCTTCAAGACTCGTGTTGCTAGCCTAAAACATATCCAAATCACACATAGAGGTTAATCATATTTTGTCCATGAATACTTATTTAAAAATACCAAATGCTCTGTCCGCTTTTTTCATAGCTTTTTCCTGGTTTCGCCACTTTCAGACATCTTTTCCTAAACATTATTAAAACATTTAAACCAATCACATGTCAGCATCATTGGTTACCAGATTTAAATCATCTGACTTAGGCCTTCACTATCAGTTCTGCGGCCGGTAGCATGAAGCAAGTGTTAACCTTCTGATCAAATGGAGTTGGAGAAATCAAGGCACTTTAGCAGTTAGTCTGTGTATTCACAACCTCTGATTGGATAGTCAGAGAGTTTACTGCCCCAGTCGGATATTTTCAGCTAATTAAAACAGAAATACAACGTGACCTTTTGCTTCGAAGTCAGAAATATAGAAAAGGACTTCTTAATGGAACAAATTAAGATGGCCTTTGTGTACAAATAATGAGGATTTTTGGTGAGTTTTATTCTCCTAAATATTATTATAACTTTAGAAGGTTATTGTTAGTGAATTTTATATTCTGGCTACATGAGTTATCTATCTGCGCTGCAACTGCTCTTTATACTGTATTTCTGCATAATAAGATGTTTTACAGCCATAAAATACTTGACAGGTCAATTGATTCAGACAGAGCATTACTAAGGGTCTTGATGTTTAATTCAAAACCTTTTTCAGCCACGGCACATATTTCTTATTAAAAAATAAACCCAAGGCACACCACCAAACAAACAGATCACAAAATGGATGTTTATTGAAAATCATGAAAATCTAGTCTGAATTCACTCAGTGTGAAATCTGGGCCTGTTTAGTTAAACAAAACACTGATCTGATTGCAGAAATGGAAGGAAGAAACACAGCTCAGATTAACTACTTTTTTTTTTTATTTATCCATCATATTCTTCTGATTTTCTTGAAGTTAGCAACACACTTAAAAAAAAATAGTTGTACTGCCCTCTAGTAGAAGAGAATGTAATGATTCTGTCGGTCACGACAATCCATTAGTAAGAATATCAACAAGGTGAAATTGTATAATCTTCCACGTCAACCCTGACACTTACTGTATGTGCCATTGCACAGTGTTTAGGAAACACTGATCTATACAACCGACACTTTTGCTGCATTTACAAAAAAAAAAAAAATGCAATGTCTTTCTTTAAAGAGGATGCAGGTACACTCACAGAGAGACAAAAAGCTTAAGCACTGAGACGCTGCCATCAACAGCTTACACATCCAAGAGAGATGGTTATGGACACTGGGCAGATACACCCAGGACAGGGCGCCAATCTATCACTGGGTACATACTTACTCACAAACACAGACACCATATAGCGGCAATTTAGAGCAGCCAGTTCACCTTGAATCCATGGTTTTGGACTATGGAAGAACACCAGAGCGAAACTAAAACCAGGGAGAACGTGGAAACTGCACCTTGGGATTTTGGACCTGGATCTTCAGCACTAAGAGGCAGACATGCTAACCACTAACCCACAGTGGTGCCGAAAAGTATACTGTATATGAGTAATAATTCAAAATCACATATTCACCTTGTCAATAAAAAAATTTAGCTGTAGTTTCAGTACGGTGTGCGTTGAGTGGTGCATTGCCAGAACTAAATTAAATTAGCTGTTTGTTACCTTGCCAACATAACAAACCCATGTGCACTCACAGTGAAGATTGAGAGTGTGTAGTCAGATTTATTTATTTATTAAATATAGAGTTTGATGATTGGATGGTTTATAAGCCTTTTCCTGGCAGAACGGTTTTGAAGAATTCAGTCATGGGGTCAGATGTACAGGCAATTGAGTAGCTCATATGTTTCTACTAGCACATCCTGTGATTATGGGAGGAGACCCATACAGGCATGGGGAATACATGCAACATAGCACACAAAAAAGACCGATATCTGCTGATCTGGGAATCGAACCAAGGACATTTTGGATTGTTTGATAATGTTTAGACTATTTAGGCATGTGACACAGATCTGAAATGTTTTTAACTTTTGAAGTAAAGAGACAAAGCGTAGAGGTCCGATGGAAATTCAATATCTACTTTTTGGTTGTGCTATGTTTAGTGTCTTCTGCTCAGTGCATCTGTTCTTCACAAAGCATTAAATTAACCAAGATCATTCAAGGGCATGTGGTGTGTCTGAACAGCTGCTAAAATGAAAATTTTATACAAACAAATTTAGCGCCTCATGAGGGAACCATGGGAAAAAATTCTAGGCATAACATAATGCGTAAATCAACACGTCCAAGCTTTAAAAATAGACTGCACCCCATCGAGTGGATAAGCTTCTTTAGGACATATTCAAGCCTTTAACATCAAAGCATAGAAAAGAACCTGCTTTAAAGTCAAAGGATCTGCTTTCAATTTAATTGGGAATCGGGATACCACATGTTCAGATAGATAATTAACATTACCAATGAAGATATTCTGACATGAAAATAAAAAACAGGTAAACATTTAATTTGTATCAAAACTGTAATAAATCCTACTTCACAAACCAAAACACCGACACTGCACTTAATTCTCATGCAGAGTAACACTTCCCCAAATTTGCATTTGGTTAGCCTTTTAATCATGATAACCTGATTTTATAACAGACATGTGTAAAGCAAAACATAGCACATTATATTTTCAAAGGAAGTGGAAGGAAACCATTTTTTGTTGGGGGTTGACATATGTGATGCGTGCTGACACATGCAGGCGATATAGTACCTGCACATCATCAACCATTATGCCTGAAACACATAGCCAACTAAAGTTATGGAAACGGTAGCTATACACTGTAGCTGATGTAAGCCATATTGATAGTAATGTCTATTGATTGAAATTATATATATATATATATATATATATATATATATATATATATATATAAATAATAATAATAAAAATAGAAATTCAGTATGCACATATAAATGCACAAGACATATATAAGGATACAGGAAGACTATTAAAACACTATATAAACAATACTTGCACAAAGCAAAGAGGGCAGATTGCACAGTAACAAAGTATTGCACATATAATTATTGAATTTCAATTGCACGCTATTTGTCAGTTTGGGGATTACTGAAAACAGTGCTGATCACACAGTTCAACTGGGGCAGTAATGAAGGACCTGTGGTAATGCTCCTTAACACACTTGACACAGCCGGTCACTGATGCTGCATCACGAAATGATCAGAGAAACCAACAGAACCCTAATGCTGCTCATCCAGCTCTCAGGAACTGTTCTCTTCTACTATATTACTTACTTACTGAAAGTGCAGTGGGTTTCTGGCCTCCTCCCATAATCCAAAGACATTGATTAAAGGTAAATGGAATGTCTAAATTGTCCCCATCTAAATTGCCCCTAGAGAGTGTGTGCCCAGTGATGGATTAGTGCCCTGTCCTGTAGTATCTGCCCAGCACCCAAAACATTCTCCTATAGACCCCCCCCCCCACACACACACACACACACGACCTTAGTAGAGGATTAATTGGAAACTAATGAATCAATCAATTAATTAATTAATAAAAATTTGGGGAAAACAAAAAACAAGTCAAATTTCTTGATCCAAGCTCATGTTTTTTACTCACAAAACAAAAATCTCCTAAAATTTGTGTAAGATATTACAATGAAATAAATATGGAAAGGAACATGTGGCAGGAGCCAATGAGCTGTGGGAAAAGGCAGAGGATTTTGATCCATTCTGCAATGGATTTTGATTAGAGGTAATTAACACACCTGATGCGACACCACCTGATGTACGTGTGCATCGTCTGTATGGGAAAATTGACCAGCCAGCATGAAGCATGAAGTTCATTACATATCAAGATCAGAATTTACCATTTGTCCCTAAAACCAGTTTCTAAACTAGGCTTTCATTGTCTGATGACCTAGCCTCCTTAAACAAAGGTTCTTGGGAATAGAAAAAGGATGCAACAGGCAAACTCTTCCTATCTTTGGTCTCTTGGTCTTTTCTCTACTTTCCGGCTCTGGCCAGTGGTGCTGCTGGGACCTGCTCTGCTCTGCTCGGTCTGGTCATGCACTGCTTAGCCAAGGCCCAGCCCAGCTCTCTTGGTTTCGGCATTCCAACTTTCTCACTGCACGTGAGTTTTTGCGAAGAAGGGGAAATCATTCTTTACAGATGTGGTAGTTATTGTTGTTACTTTGTGTTGTAATCTTTTTATTAATCTCATCTCTATACTTTTAGTAATCATACCTTAATTTGTAATAAACTTTGTTACTTCTTTAAACCAATGTTTCAGCTGATCCTTTAAGATTGAAAATCAAATTTATCTCTTATTAATGGTATATTTTAAGCATCTATAAGATAGACCTCTGAGGGATATAAACTACAGATCCACAGGTGAATATAGATTTCTGACCATGTGTTAGCAAAGCCTATGACAGAATTAGGAATTCTGCAGAGTCAGATAAAGCTTAACCTCTTTAGTGCAGAAAGCACTTGTGTAACTAAAAGTTAGCTTTTCATAAGTAATATCTATGGAGTCAGATATGGCAATTAATCGAACAAGCATTGAACCTTCGACCGTCTCCTATTTTTTAGTTATTTGGTAATGGGATGCGGAGGACTTTATTAATACTAAATTAATATTCGAAAGTCCTACACCGTGGTGGGAGAAATATCTAGCAACATGCTGCAGGAACACGAGCACACGACTTTGAGATCAGCCAGCACATGTATTTAAAGTATATTTCAAATAATGTGTAAATAAAGCCTGTTCCTGAGCTTGTGAAATCCTTTCTTTGGTTTTCATTCTGTCCCAATCTGTTACACACCAATTTCTAAATACTGATTAGTACTTTTGATTTTAATATTTATGATTCTGTATGCAAAAGCTGCCAAATGTTGATTTGGTTAAAAATTAAAAAAATTTTTTTTACAGATGCAGATACAGTGCTTAACTGCTGAAGCTTAAAGAACTAGACATTAGAAATGACAAAATAAATTTCTTTTTCAGCTAAGGTAGCAGTATATATATATATATATATATATATATATATATATATATATATATATATAACATTTAGCTTCACATAACATCACTCTAAATCCCGTCAAAAGGTAAATGTTACTCTGGCATCTGTCACTCTGCATTCTGATACAGATGGCCTTGTATTAAAACTGCGCTGGAGTACCATATTCAAGAGAACTAATTCTTCATACAACTATGGAAAATAATTGCTTTTCCAATAAACTTAGTTATTAATGCACATGAATTAGCGCTCCAAATTCTGCCCCTCCCACTGCTATCAAATTAGTACTCGCCCAATCACAAAGGCAGCACCAACCACCTTTTTTTTTTTTTTACCTGCCCTGACTACCCTTGCTCAGTCTAATTTGACACAAAACCCTATCCAGTTTCTAACCAATAAGACATGGTCAGGAGTATCTCTCGCCTGTCGAACCCACAGTGGTACTGGATGAGAAGTGGATATTAATCTGTTATCTAAGTATTAATCTTGTATAATAACAGATTTCTTGTCATGATTTGTGCTGAACAGACTGAGGCTATAATGCAGAATATAGTGCTGTGGCACGGGCTTAGAAAAACAACCAGTGGTGTGGTAGCTCAGTGTATAGGGTGTAGGACTATCGATCTGAAGATTGAGGTTCAAACCCTGCGTTCACTTAAATTACCAATGGTAGTCTTTAAGCAAAGCCCTCAACCCTTATGACTATATTGAAATTGATGTAATGTCATGTAAAACAGGGAAGTGGAACCAAGGGGAAAAGACAGAAATTAAAGAAGGCAAGAATACATCTGTCAGACGTTCCACTAATCAGCCATTATAGTGTGCAGTTTATTGGAGCTGGGGCAAGACACACAAAATGTTTATCTTTGTGTAAATCTGTGAATAAAGCTTGGTCCTGTGCTCAATAAATACTGTCCCTGGTCCTCATTGTGTCTCAAAATTTGACAAGTGTACAGCTACTCATAGTATATAGTAAAGAATAGTTTTATAGTACACATATAAATTGTAGCAAGAACAATCTTCAGCGAAAAGCGCCATCAACCCATTCATACATAAAATATTGACAAGTGCGGTGACAGGGCAGAAAGACAGGAGTAAGAAAAATCTGAAAATGGAATACATTAAGAAAGATAGGTGATAAAAAATAAAACTCAGCCCCCGGACTACACTCCAAGGAGCATAATGTGGGAACACAAAAACACCTCTTGGCACATAAGTATAGATAATAAAGACATAGACTAGCAACATGGCCAGGGTAAATCCAGCTTACACAGCCCCATCTTGCCGAACCTGGGGGGCATCAAGAAGTCTGTTCAATGGGGAGGAGAGAAAGGGAGGCTGAAGAGTTTGTATTCTCAGTTCGCAGAATGTCATAGCGATAACACAGCAGTTATCCTGGGAGACAAACATTCAACCATCTTCCAAAAGTGCAAAAAAGACATTTAAATAATAACATAAGTGATGAGGCAAAAAGTAAGGAGAAACACAGACAGGCTCATATTCTTGCAAGATAAAAGTAGATTTAGCACAGTTTGCAAAATGAATTTTACCTCATGAGTAATAAGAGCACTAGATCCGCACAGACCTTTTCATATCTGGACAATATGAAATAAATTATTGAGTCACCTTGCATGCACCACCTGCCTCTGTAACAGATGTGTGTTTGTGTGATATCCATGAAGTGTTCTTCTACATCCTGCATAACCATACCGAATCTTCTATAAACTTTACAGCCAACATGGAAAACAATTAATGATATTGTCCCTTTTGTATTTGCTATAAATTAATTTGTGACTGGCCTTCCATCCTGTCTATTATAAATGGGCCAACTTCTTTTTTTTAATACTTTGGAGTGGAGTTACTGTAGTTCTGGGGTGATTGGTTTATACATAATGCCAATTTAACTCCTCAAATAAACAGGTAGTTATTTATTTATGAATACATCAGATGGCATTGCACTGATTATATAATTGTTTAGCAGCTTGTTATATGCTCCAAATAAGCCAGAAAGCTGGAAAATATCTTTATTAAGAAGAGGATCATGCTTTGAAACACATTAAAAAAAAAAAACACAGATTATAACAATTTCTAGTATTTAAAGAAATGCTGACGGACATAAAAATGCATGCAATGTAGTTTATATCATTGTTGCAGTTCTCTTACAGTCTACATACCAGCTTTTTCCATGTTCTAAATATCTAGATCTTATCTTAATTGCTCTTATGTAAAAAAGGTCTGAAATGTGACTATTCTTACATAAACAATAAATTTAGACTTGCCACAAGACATTCATTCATTCATTATCTCCCGCTTATCCTCTATTAGAGTCGCGGTGGGGTTCCCCTTGCCCATCCAGGGGAGAACGTCTCGGGCGCTGGGCAGATAGACCCAGGACAGGGCGGCAATCCATCGCTGGGCACACACTCACTCACACAGACACACTCTATAGGGGGCAATTTTGAGAATTCAATTAACTTGATCCATGTTTTTGGACTGTGGGAGGAAACCGGAGAACCCGGAGGAAACCCACACAGACACGGGGAGAACATGGAAACTCCACCCAGATGGGGATTCGAACCGGGAATCCCTAGCGCTGAGAGGCGAATGTGCTAACCACTAAGCCACCGTGCCGCCCTGCCACAAGACAGAACTCAATATTTTAGTGGATTGTAGGGGTGCTGAAAAATATCGATTCTTCAATGAATCGCGATTCGTAGTTCTGGCGGTTCTGAATCGATTTAAAATGCCCAAGAATCGAATTTTTTCGAAGAAGAATTTTTTTTGGCGCTCCCTCCAGAGCTTACTGCATATCGCATTATGGATCCACTCGGCCACCGTACAGCAAGCTTGTTAACCAGCTCCCATTGTACTCCGCTACCATGCTAGTTCAGAAAGCATGGAGCAGGTGGAGAGTGGGATTCTTTGAATTATTTGTTCATTGATGGTTGTTTTTAATGTAAGACAAAGCCAGGCAGCTAAGCTAACCTTAATTGAGGAACAAAGCAGTAGGCATTATACCCTCCTCTAGGCAGCATAGCCAGTCACTATACTACAATACTCTCACCCACTTGTACATGAGCAGCAGAATGTGTGTTGCCTCCCCATAAAAAAACTCATTACTTCTTATTGCCGCTTATTATTCCATGGAGAGTTTATAATGTAAGCACAAGAACACACACCCTCCCCACTCTCTGTCTGCCCCTGCTGAGCTTAACTCTCCATATGATGATCCCTAATGAATCATTTAAAGCTGCTTCTTTTGCTCCTACAGTGTTATTATTTCCAAATACCAGACTTTGGACTGGAGTGGGAGAGAAGGAGGTTGTGAACGTCATTAACATCAAATATTTCAGAAGTTAAATCTTAACATTTAAGCATAAAAATAATTGTAATAAACTACACTTGGCTGACAGGAGATACAAGACAATAACTCATTTAACAAGGACAAGGAAAAAAAATCCACCAAAACACAAATTCATATTGTCTGCAATGAAATCAAATTGGAAAAAAAAAAAAAAACACTCCCTATGCTGCTTTTATATGAGTCTAGATCATTCTAATGATATATCATCTATATAATTTGTACAGATTTCATATGGTATTCTACACATAAAACAAAAAAGGCAAAAAGTGTAACTGTAAGGCTTAATGTCATGCCACATTAAGTCAGAGACAAAAAAGCTGCATCTTCATGTGTCTTTTTGTACCCCGTGAAAACCTCAGCAGATACATGTCACGGGAAATTGCTGTGGTGCCATATTGATTTACAACAAAGCAGAGTGAAATGGAATCCAAGACTGTCCCTTTTATTTTCTGTGAAATATGGGTTGAGGTCAGCCACTGTGTCTGAAAATAGTTGGAGCTAAATGCATTACTATAGTTTTACCATGAACATACTGACCCACATCAAACTCAACTGACAAGCACAATCTATCAAGCACCATCTATTAAACTGTTCGAGTTAATAAGCCAATAAAGCATACAATAGGTCAAACATGATTAAGACCACATTTACCCACCATCAAATTTTAACAGTACAAGCTAGTTTTATTGATTGATAACAGGAATGTAACTATAGAAGAGTGTATATAGGAAATTTTAAGCAATCCAGTACAATAAAAAACAATACATGCAACTTATCCCACATTTGCTTGACTAACTAAGCAGTGATGTTCAAATTTTGTGTACCCTAATAAAAGTTAACATGGCATGCATTTAAAGCTCTTTTAGTCCAATGATGTCTTCCCTTACACCTGGAGCATGCCATTTAATTAATATTTTCAACCCTGCACAAACTGCGTCACGTTGCTCATTGCCATCTTACACACCGCCAACAGTCTATTTTCACACATTCCGCCTGCGTCACTGAAATAGCAACCATGCTTGCGCATATATATCTACTCAGATGGGTGAGGTGGTCTTAAAATGAGTGGTGTTCAGATTCTGGCATGGTGCTATTGTAGTGACAGAAAACACAGGTGCAGTCAGAAGTTACATTACTATCCTGACAGTGAACTATGATGTGTTTGCTACTTCCTTTACAATAATTTAATAACAATTCAAGTTTGACTCAATTCCCATTACTGAAGTAAATGAAACTCTTACAAAAAAAAAAACTATTACAGAAGGATTCAGATTGGTGGTCTACTCCTTCAACATGGTAAACAAGCAGGGATTGAAAATTGTGCTGCTGTAATAGCAATCCACCTAAGTTAAACTGAAATGTGACTACTTTTACATAATGTATAACATTAATAGCTACTAAAATAAACAATAAATTCAGACTTGCCGCATGCCAGGACTCGATTCTGAATCGATTCAAAATGCCCAAGAATCGATTTTTTAAAAAATGTTCAAGTTTTATTTTTTGGCGACCCTCTCCCAAGCGTACTGCATATCGCATTACAGATTTGCTTGGCCACCGTACAGTAAGCTCGTTAACCTGCTCCCGTTGTAGTCCGCTAGCATGCTAGTTCATGCTAGCAGGAAGCATGGAGCAGGGGGAGAGCGTGGTTCGACCCCCCCTTCCCAAACTTTAAACTAATAGTCAAAGTTAAGTTTAAAAAATGTAGCGAATGTTGTTGCAATATAGTTAAAAAGACTGAAGTATGCATTTCATTTTTTAATGTTAAGTTTTAAAGATTCGCAAAATATAAATGCACTATGACTGTAAAGTCTGTTTCATTTTGTTAGTTTGGAATAAAGGCTAGTGCACTATGGTAAACTTTGGTATTAATATATTTTGAATTATTTGTTCATTGATTGTTTTTTTTTTCTTATGTAAGAAAAAGCCAGGCAGCTAAGCTAATCTAATACTGCTCATTTTAAATTAGCGCAAGCCTATTTTTTTGTATCAATATAAAATGATGCAAAAAGATTTGATGCAGGAAGGAACCTAAAAGTATTGTTTTAAAGAAACGTTCTATTTGTTTACATCGTCGTTTCATCACATAATTTAAACAAAATTTAAAAGACCATTTGAAAAATAGTTTCTGAATCGAAAATCGAATCGAATCGCCAGACACTGAGAGATTCGCACCGCTAAGGGATTGTACAGTATTTAAAAGAAATTGGAAGGGAGGGTATTTGAAGGGTATGTTAAGGCTCGAGACAATTCCAAATCAGTATGTTTGTACTTAAATAATTCATTTTTTTTTTCAAGGTTATGGGCTTTTTATTATGCAATTGTTTCTACTTTCAAAAAAGGAAACACTATACTGAGCTAGCAGAGTTTAACTTGCATTACATTAGGTAATTTAGCAGACAATTTTATCCTAAGTGACTTACATCAGCCATGATACAGTATCCCCTACAGCAATCAGGGCTAAAGTCTTTCCTAAAAAAAACCCACATTGGTAACCTTTAGATTAATAGTCCAAAACGCTAACCACTAAGCTACCATTAAATAAAGAACCAGTACAAAAAGCAAACTGGCTTTTTCAAATGCTTCTTGACATACCTTTTTGAATCCTTGCACCTCATGGCTCATAATCCCTTGACAATGAGAAGGGAGAGATTTTCCGAGCATGCTGATATTCCCATTTGACTCTAAAATTAGACCCAGATTTTCCATGCTTCCAATATCTGCTGTCCTCTTTTCATCTTCTGGTTTGTCCAGTTCTGATTGTTCAAGTATAGCCAGGGAATCTGTTTCTCCCACTCTAGATGGTGCTATGGAAGAGCAGAGCTGTGAAGTTTCAGGGGGTTCAGGTCTGGTGCACAGGTCATGCATCGTTCCCTTTCACTACGCATCGAGGGAAAAAGAGGCACATTGAGTGACTTGGCTGCTTTATTCATTAGCCAAAGAGCGATAACAGTGCTCGTGGTGCGATGTGGACTTGATAGGAATCAGACGTCCCCTGTCTCAGCCTTTTCCATTGGATTACAGCAGGGACTGAAGTAATGCAAAAAGCCTCAGACTAAACAAATGAACTAGGTTCTATTCATAATTTTATAATTTCTGTATCGCAAATTATAAAAGCAAAAACAAAACTGCAAAGTCACAGTACATCATTACTTAAAACTCCAGTAGCTCACCCATACTGTGGTGCCTTCATGTAAAACAATAAATATGCTCCACACTGTTCTCTCAGGGACAGTTCTTCGAGTGATTGAATAAAATATTCTCATGTAATGCAGGTCCAAGTGACACAACCGAGTGCAGCTAGGTCAATGTTCCGTCCCAGAAGCTTCACTGCTGAGTGAGTCACCATGACATTTCTTTGCATTCTTTAGGGCTCTTGCTGCTTTAAATAGAACAACATAATCCACAGATTGTTACAACAATACTGTTATATCCAAAAGGACCACAAAGATGGACGATTTTACAAGCAGCTCTCCTAAGTGTCCTTCTTTCTTTTACCTGTACCGCGCATCATGTCATTGTCTATCCCGCTATTCCGTTTCCTAAAAGCTTTTCTCCTGCAGTCATGTCACTTGATTGGTACACAGGTCTCAGTCCTTCGCTTTTTGAATGCTGAAAGATTTACACTCTGTAGCGGACGTTCTAAAAACAAGTAGCGTGAAAAGGACACGGCTTGCTCTGCATGTGGCTGAAAAAGCCAGTGTGTGTTTGTGTGCATGTATATGATAATAAGGGGGAATGGGGGAGGGATGACTGAAACAAGTTCACCAATCAGAGGAAAAAATGCTCTTGTAGAGAGCCAATAACAGCGGCTATGATAGCTGGTTTCCATGGAGATGATGCTGGAATGATGTGGGTGCCTATTCACTGCTGAGGAGGAAGTGCAGTGGGTACTGGGACAGATACGCCAGCAGACATGCTGCTAGGACATGTATGACAACCTTCACATTACCGTTAGCAAATAACAGGAGCTCTTGAAAGGTTTCTATGTGAGTGCAGATATACTGAGAGCTTACAGAGCATATTGACATTGTTCACATTATAACTGATGGCAAATAAATATTGAGATTTTTTGCAAGAACCAGATGAACTAATAAGATATTACTTAGAAATGGTTACATTTTGAAAAGCACCATAGAAGGCTTTAGAAAGTTAGAGTAAGAATTAAAATAAATAAATATGAAATATTATATTTAAAATTACTGTGGCTTATACCTTTTTAAATAGTCTACGTTTTAATAGGCTTATCCAAGCTGATACATATTAAAAACACATGTAATTGAATGAGAAACCTAAAAAAAAAATCAATGGCAAATGGATTCAGTTATACAGCAGAATGCTACTATTGTGGTCTTGACCATTAGAACAGAGTAAAGGGGACGTACACAGTATGTGCTGTAGTCCACAAACAGATGGACTACAGTCTGAGATTGTAGAACTACAAAGTCCATTTTTAAAGTAAATGGAAACAATAACATGGACAATAAGTAAAGTAGAAATGAGGCGTGTTCAAACTTTTGACTGGTACTATATGAAAGAAAATGTGACCTTTCCAATTATAAACCCAAGAAATCAAGCAATTATTATTTTATATATTCTTAAAATCTTATATTAAATATTCTTTTTATTTTTGCATTATGGTAAAAGTGGGCATTACATGTGTTTCTCCTTCTATCCATACATGTAATGGCCAGCACAATCGGAAAACAAAACGTTAAAAAGTCAGGAGCTCAAGACATGGAAACAAGGACATGCACTAAAAATAGGTGTGAGAGGGGAAAGTTAAGTCTCTCTTGAAAACGTATGCTACAATGTCCCAGCACTGACCTTTATGTGCTCTGTGCTTTTATGTGCTTTTTTTGCTGGAGGTAAGAATAAACTACAGCTGAAAGAAATATTGTGGCTGCATCTGCCTTTAAACATCATTGTTAAGGCATTGCTAAGCTGTCACGATCTATGTGACTAAAGGAAAAAAACAACAACTCTTTACTCACAAATATTGCATTACACAAGGAGTTCAATGTCTGGGAAAATATACAATATTAAGATCAGTAAAGTTACATTAGCAACTACAATATTTTGAGTTGAAATCACTCTACAGATGCTTGTTTCTGAATTTCACTTGTAACATTCCAAACCAAATGCTTAAAATATATTTAGTCCAACTGGGCATTGTTCAATGGCATATTAACAGCCTACTTGTTTTCAGCAAGTGTTTTCATGTCTACACAGTGTAGTGGCTGGGTAACTTATCATGATAAAGAAACTAAGATACACAGTATTGCGGGACGTCTTACTCAGCTAGATTTATTCATATATTTCGTACTCCAGCCATGAATACTATTGATTTCTATTACTAGAAAAATCCATTTTGTCCTCAGGGAAATTATAATTATGACAATGACAGTCAGAAAAAATCTGCATCTGTCTTGCTAAGAAAAGCAACTTGGCCGCAATTTAGTAAGTTATAGTACTTAGCCACATAAATATTAACCCTGAAGCTAAGAATTAAACAAGATTTTATATTACATAGCTCCTAATTGACACTAATGCATTATGGTTAGAACATCACAACCTTTAGATTGCTAGCCCAACCACTTAAAAATGTGAGCTTCCACACTCATATTTTTATACTTTTTCACTTTTATTGTAAAATGCCTAAAGTTAACCTGAGCATGTTACAAACCTGGGAATAGATCTGGCCATCACTGCCCAGCTTTAAAAGACCAATGACAAGTATCCTAAACACTGATCACTTAAGATCACTCAATTTAAAAGTGATTGAAGATTTACTGAAAATACAGCACAGATTAAAAGTTTCCTTTTAGAGAACCAGATCAGTTGTGTCAAGGAAGCACAATAAAAAGGATGAACGACTGCACAAGAAAGAAGGTTGGCACACTGACTTGTATTAGATAAAGGCAAGGTTCTGGCAAGAGAAAAAAGCTGACAGATAAAAGACTAGAAGACTCGCTGAGAGAAAGAATATAGGATTTGAAAGCATGCAATGCAAATTTTGGGTGCACTACAATGAACCAGCAACTCTGGAAACCATCTCTCAAAAGTGGTTTGGGTCTCTCTCTCACACACACACCATAAAATATTTGTTAGATTATATCCTACTTTAAAAAAATCTGCAATGCATCTGTCGCTGAGCTCTGTGTCTTTCCAAAGTAAAATAAAAAAAAATCTTTTTTTCTTAAAAATGAAAATGCTACTGTTTCTTTCTGTCTAAAAGTCTGAGATAAAATTTTTCTCAAAGTTTATTAAATAATTAAGCATTTTAATAGTTAAGCACATCAATTCTGAGAAGGAAAGCTAAAGAGGCCCCCCCATAATGACCCAGTTATGCTACCAAGCACATCATTACCCTGAAAATACAAAGCCTCATACTCAAACCCCTTGAGAACAGATTCTTCAAATGAAATCTGAATAACACTGTCACACTCATTCATTCATAAGTAAAGGAGGGGTTGGTTTTTGTCAATTTCAAGATGACAGAACATATTGTTTTTAAATACTACATAATAATTTATTTATTAATCAATAACTGTAACGGTTGCCTAGGGCACCTGTTTGATGTTTGTTAATTTACTTTATTTAATGGTATTTAGTTTGTTCAATTATCTCTTTCTGTTGATTGGTTGTGTTGTGCACGTGATTGGTTTTCATTTGTATTTATTTTCTTCTTTCCCTGTCCTCGGTGCACTTCGTGGTTTATGTTATGTTCACTCGTCGGTTGCCTTTGTTTTGTGGTGTCTCTACACCTTTAAATAAATTTCCATTTCCCTGCTACCTGCGTGCCTGGCTCCCTTCAGCACGTTAGAGCGCGCCAGATCTGCGCTTCCTATGCGCAGCTGCTTTAATCTCTAGGTAGGCGAGTGTAACATCACGAAGTGCCATTCAATTGGGGAGTCCAGAGCCCAGGTAAGCCAATTTAAAAAAAAATTTCGTATTGCGTATAGCCTCGTACTCGCGGCGCCCTCCGTCGTGACCGCGAGTGCGCCGCTATGCGCAGCCCGCCGTCCCGGAGCCGTAAGGACGGCTCCGACACTGTGATACCGGAGTATTACGACTCCGATGATGAGTTTATGTGGAGGTACGGGTATGAAGCGCTCCGTGCTGAGGGGGCCTCGATTTGGTAGAGGTCTTCAATGATGAGGCGGGCGAGTCATACCTGTATGGGCATATTTTGCCCATTCGAACCCTCCTGAACTCTGAGGAGGTCTGGACTGATAGCCCAGTCCAGTTTGTAAAGCCCCCCGTCGTGAGATCCAGACGCGGTGCGCGCCGCAGGCCCAGCCCGAGGTCCAGGGGCCGCTCGCCGCCCAGCCCGAGGTCCAGGGGCCGCACGCCGCCCAGTCAGTGCACCAGTGGCACCCACCTCGCCACGCGTGGTTCCCTCCTGATCCGCCGAGGGCACCCGCCGGACCACGCAGCCAGAGGACGAGGCCCACTCCACACCCGCCGAGGGCACCCGCCGGACCACGCAGCCAGAGGGCGTGGTCCACTCCACACCCGCCGAGGGCGCCGGCCGGACCACGCAGCTAGAGGGCGTGGTTCCCTCCTGATCCACCGAGGGCACCCGCCGGACCACGCAGCCAGAGGGCGTGGTTCCCTCCTGATCCGCCGAGGGCGTCCACCTCCACATAAAGCCACAGGGCACATCCCACGCCTCATCCGCAGAGGGCGTCCACCGAACTGCACTGCCAGAGGGCGCTTCCCTCACCTCGTCCGCAGAGGGCGCCCACCGAACTGCATAGCCAGTGGGCTCAAGGAGGGCGGAGGACCCCCCCTTACCCCCCGGGATTTTTTTTTTTTTTTTTTTTCTTGGTCGCGTCCTCCCGTTGCGCGACCGTAGGGGCGGGGGTACTGTAACGGGTGCCTAAGGCACCTGTTCCATGTTTGTTAATTTACTTCAATTAATGGTATTTAGTTTGCTTAATTATCTCTTTCCGTTGATTGGTTGTGTTGTGCACGTGATTGGTTTTCATTTGTATTTATTTCCTTCTTTCCCTGTCCTCGGTGCACTTCGTGGTTTATGTTATGTTCACTCGTCGGTTACCTTTGTTTGTGGTGTACTACACCTTTAAATAAATTTCCATTTCCCTGCTACCTGCGTGCCTGGCTCCCTTCAGCGCGTTAGAGCGCGACGGCTCTGCGCTTCCTATGCGCAGCTGCTTTAATCTCTGGGTAGGCGATAACGATAACGATATCTGCTCGACTATAAAATATTTTGCATTGTCACAAGAGTGGAGAAAGATACTTTAGATGACTCTAATAACTCTAATGATAATCTACTAGTTTCTTATAAATCATTAGGTATACAGACATGAATAGATTAACTTTCATCTGGTAATCGTTTGCTTACTAAGCTTAATAATGATAATTCACTGTATATAACTGTTGTGTTAACGTTTATTAGGAACATATATAAACATACTACATTGAACAGAGCTCAAAGCAAAGTGTTACAAGGTTCTGTGTAGTGACCGCGCTAGACACAACATGTCAATGTTAATATCTGGGATAAATATGATAACTAATACAATTAGGTTTCCAATCACTATTTATTTGTAACAGACAACTCTGTGAAAGAGTGGATAGTTGCACAGCATTCAGCTCTGCTGGATGAGCTGTAATCCCAATAATCAAATGATGCGTTACCTTCCTGATTTAAAATACAAGATAGTGAAGTCCTTCTTTAAAAAAAAACACGTGTCATATAGTAATACCATTTTTAAATAAAATAGTCATGATGCATCACCTAATATCCGCAAGCTTACAAGACTGTGAACTTGGAACTATCCCATAGTGTCATGTATTACTGAGACTAAAAACAGGGTGAGGAGAAATCTATGTATTAAAACTAGATTGGCAAATGATCATAATTGATAATACTGCAGTTCAACTGACACTTGTAAGTCACTTTGGATAAAACTTCTGATAAACAACTTAAAGTAATATAAATAACTAGAAATATGGGGTGATATTTTAATCCAATACCACACTTCTAATGTTTAAATAAGACACACTTTTATTACCAAGTAAAGTTTACACCAATTTTTTATAGATCTGGACTTAATAACAACCAATAAATTATGATCATGATACATCACAATGCACTTTTACTTTATATTAACAAGTTTGATTGGCTGTTAATAAATTGTGCTTCACAACACACAGTTCATTTGTCATCAATAATAAATCAAGCGATGTTAGTACCACAATATTCAATTCATTAGCTGTGTGTAAACTAAAACATTTCTGCATGGCTTCTGGCAAAAACGTACTGTTTTTTTCCCCACTCTGCCACAAATAGTGTAAACCATTTAAGACGTCTGTTGTTCAGCTTCATTAAAATGCAAATGAAGAGCACAATTCCTCACCACAGCATGGGAGGAGTCCTGTGAGTGGCACACAGAGCAAGATAAAAGGACCGTGACATGAGAGGGAAAGTAAGACTTTAAAAAGCCCATTACAATGACAGAAGCACCTCCAAACTGCTTTACACTCACCACCAAAATGAATTACTTTCCAACACATGGGAAATCATCACTGTATTTAGAGGACCCTTTCTTCACTTCTGGTTATCAAACTTATGCAAATATCTATCATATTGATAATGTTTTCTGTAAATGATGTAAACGTTTTTTGATGTAAAAATTTACACACAATTGAAAAGAAACTTCAATTAAACAACTAACATAAAAAACACCAAACAAAACAACTTCCATATCACCTAAATATAAGTTTCCCTGCACAAGATAGCAATCACTCTTGGTCACCAATCAATTTTGCTGCTTAAACCACATAAAGGTGGTGAGACAGCTAGCACTTCTTCTATGTGATTGTGTATATTAACCTCCACAAAAGAAAAATATTTTAAATACTCTTTTACCCATTTTTAATAAAAATATCTAAACAAATTTTTTGTATACAATCAAATCGAAACAAATATATATTTAATTCTGGAAAATTAATATATGTATATAAATATAATAAAAGCATCTAATAATGTCAGAATATAGTTTGATTGCAGCACCATTATAGAGCAGAGACCACTTTAGGAGGAACCTGTTTAGGCAGAAACACTGGGAGCTGCTCCTCTGGTTCATTTAAAGACATCAGCAGGCAGCAGACAATGACCCAGCAGATTTTGTTCTTACAGACATTTTACAAATCATGTGAAATAGAGAAAGAGAGAGGCAGAAGCAGAACCCAGCTTGGTAAACAACAGGTGCACCTTCTTTTTCCTCATCTGAAAAAACAATGATTAGATTTACTTTTCAGTTCTAAAAGGTGCCATCCTATGGACTATAGTCCAACATTCATCTATCTTTAAGTCTGTTTACTCTAATGTTCTTTAATGTTCAATACACACTCAAAGCAGGTATTATTTAGGTGGTGGATAAATCCCAGCATTGACATTGCGGTGGCATATTAGTGCATTTTACTCTGGCACAAATTGATCAGACACATCATTGCTGCTGGAGAATTTTAACACCTACCTTAGTGACACTGAGTAAGCAAATAGCTACCAGCACAGGTAGCATCCCGTAAGCAATTATGTACAAAAACAGAGCTACTGTCTATGTTTGTACATCTACAAAGTTAAAGAAATAAGGCACTAAGTGTGTAATAAAGGGCACAGTTGTGCCCGCAATCATTATTTTTTGTAACAAAACCATAAAATTTTAAAATCATGCTGAAGTGATTTTCTTATTAAATGCGACAAACATGTGGATAGTTACAGGATTAATATATTATTTAAGGGGAAAAAAAAAAACTGATGATACTTGTTTTGAAATCATTTATCAATGTTAAGTAATATGGTTACACATTATACAGGGGTGGCAAAATATTTTCTTAATATTTACATCATATTGACATTTTATTTTAATGGTTTGTCCGCTGGGATCCTATAAATGTGTATGCATATATATATATATATATATATATATATATATATATATATATATATATATATATATATATATATATATATATATATATATATATATATATATATATATATATACATATATATATATATATATATATATATATATATATATATATATATAGGGGCGGCACGGTGGCTTAGTGGTTAGCACGTTCGCCTCTCAGCACTAGGGATTCCCGGTTCGAATCCCCATCTGGGTGGAGTTTCCATGTTCTCCCAGTGTCCGCGTGGGCTTCCTCCGGGTTCTCCGGTTTCCTCCCACAGTCCAAAAACATGGATCAAGTCAATTGAGTTCTCCAAATTGCCCCATATAGAGTGTGTTTGTGAGCGTGTCTGTGTGTATGAGTGTGTGCCCAGCGATAGATTGGCGCTCCTCGGGCGTCATGTACAGGGCTGCCCAGCACTCCATACACGTGTGCTTACTTTACTCAGTGTGTGTGTTTCACTGCGTGGATGGGTTGAATGTGGAGGACTTATTCCTCTGTGCAGACATTTGGCAAAATAACTTTTTCACATTAATATACAGTCAGAGGATTGAACAATGCAAAAAGTATCAAATTTGAAATTTGAATTAAGAGTTTTTGATTTTTTTTTCAAAATCAAATCACTTAATTTAGCAGCTAATTGATTACTTTTTGTTTTAGTTTTAACAATCATATATGAGCTACAACTTAATAATACATTAAATACAAATATTTTTTTATTTAACACGCATAATACTGGAGCTCACTTTATGCATGTTAAGAAGATTAAATTAGCTGCTTGGAAAAAAAAATGTTTAACTTTCATTTATTCTTCAGCATTTGGTCCTTGTTGCCTGCTTCTAAGCTCCTCACATACATCTCTCACATTAATATGAACACTTTTCATCAAGAAACCATATAAAATTATAAATGGTCAGAACTTACTGTGTCCTCCATCATCACCTCTGACAAACATCTGGATGAGGACTGCTTCTCCAGCAGTGGACGCTGCAGATCCCAATGAGCATCCGATGAAATCCGATCAATGATGGGTTTCGAAAATTCCCCCTCAGTTGTCTTTTCCTCAGTTGGGGAAAAGCAATGAAGGCTTTTTATGAAGTCCTTTTCAAATGAGCCTGAGCCTGGTGTGCTTGTCTTCATAAGTGGTGTCCACATACACTGAGACATCTGAGAGTGCAAATATGAGTGAGTAACAAGCTGCTTTACCTCGTTGATGGACTTTAGTAGATCATTGCTTTGAAAAAACTTTGAATATGATGTAGTAGGCTTAACCACAGGCCCAGTCTGGTGTTCACAGCCATTTGTAAAATGTCCATGCACTTCTAGTAGGTGGCACAGGAAGTAGCTCTTTTCCAACTCCACTTCCTGCTGGAGGTTATGCAGTAGACCAATCTGATCCACTTCTGCCTCATTACGCAGTGTCTTTAGAAGATTCTCCAGCTTACTATATGTGGCTCCATTGCCATTACACCCAAAGTCATCTCCTGTACAATTACTACCCACTGTTTTTCCCCTAGATGGCTCTGTGGTCCCACTGATCTCATTAGCTAATCGTTGCTGCAGTTCCTTGGCCTGTTTTAGCTTCAGAGAATATGACTTGGTTTCCTCAGGATAAGTTTTTGAAGAATCACATTCAGTGGTTTGTTCGCTGAGATCCAGCTTTCTTTTTGCAGGGCTCCTTGCTTTCTTGAAAGAGAAATGTTGGTGTTTATTGTTAGTCTGATCCTTGACCATGGTTATGTGATGTTATAAGAGAATAAAAATAAAAAGAGGCCAGGTCAGGCCATGGACCAAAGCATGCATCAGAGATGGATGAATGTAAAGGGTTCATGCAGCAGGACATCGGCGCTGACAAGCAAGCAGCATGCATTTACAGTATCCCATGCGTAAATACTGAAAAGTACACAAATCAACATATGTAAAAAAAAAAAAAGAAAACATTGAAAATAAAATTTAACTGAAGGAACATCATGGCATTCAAACAGTCTGATCTTTGGGAATGTACCATGGTTTCTTATACTCTATTATTTAATTAATCCCTGTAGATAACGATGTGGAGCTTACATTAAACTTTATGTCAGTGATGATGATTAAAACATGATAATGATAGTTGAGGTTTATTGCCATGTCAGCACAATTACAACTATCTCTACATTTCTAGTTCTTGTGTGATGCAATTTGATATTTGCTAAAATATCTACTAATTTAAGATCTATTAATTAATTATGTATTTTCACTGGTGACAAAAATGTATTTGATGTTGTCTGCATGAAAGTTATCTTGTCTTTGTGGTTTGTTATGTCAGTGATCTGGACCTCTTCAACCTGCTCAACATTTATAGATAGTGTGGTGCTGAAATGCTATTATTTCAGAGAGTCCTCTTGACTAGGTAATCTGCAATCTCTGGACCTGTCAGTTAAGCTGTTCTAGTCAGTAGTGACATTTTCACATACAGTGTGAAACGGTGGCTTAGTGGTTAGCACTTAGTGGTTAGCATGTTCGCCTCTCAGCCTTAGGGACTCCCGGTTCGATTCCCCATCTGGGTAGAGTTTCCATGTTCTCCCAGTGTCTGCGTGGGTTTCCTCCAGGTTCTCCGGTTTCCTCCCACAGTCCAAAAACATGGATAAAGTCAAATGAATTCTCAAAACTGCCCCATATAGAGTGTGTTTGTGTAAGTGAGTGTGTGCCCAGCGATAGATTGGCACCCTGTCCTGGGTCTATCTGCCCAGTGCCCGAGATGTTCTCCCCTGGATGGGCATGAGGAACCCCACCGCGACCCTAATAGAGGATAAAGCGGGAGATAATGAATGAATGAATGAGTGTGTTAACTAATTGTTAGTTTTATGTAGGACTTTATTTTTTTACTGAGGATTGAAGGGACTTAAACTCCCTTTTAAACTACATCATTCTGGTCTATAGGACAGAGACTGATTTCCATTAGACCAGTGGGTTTGCAGTTCTGATAGGAAGTTACCGTAAAGACCAATATGCGCCTTCATTCCCACAAAATATCAGAAGGATTTGCACCTAATTTGAAGTTTATCTGTTTTGATTTTGTTTATAACTGTATATAAACCGATCTTAGTGTCCTACATTATAAATGAAAGTGACTCCAAAGAGCCTTAGAGTATGAATTTCCTCTCAAAAACTCAAAAATAGGATCCGAAATGCTAAATTGTCTCCATGATTATATTGCTTGTAACCTTTCCTGTTGGGAAATAGCTACTCATGTTGTTCAGATGTTCACCTGTTAAATAAACAAACAATGTCCAGTAATTTTTTAGCTTAAGTTACTTTGCGAGTGGCACGGTGGCTTAGTGGTTAGCACGTTCGCCTCTCTGCGCTAAGGATTCCTGGCTGGATTCTCAATCTGGGTGGAGTGTCCATGTTCTTCCCGTATCCATATGAGTTTCCTTCAGGTTTTCCAAATTGCCCCATACAGAGTGTGTTTGTGTGTGTGTGAGTGAGTGTGTGCCCTTCCTGTGCAAATAAAGCAGCTAACTGTATGTAGCCCCTTTAAGACCTTAGTTGGTTTCTGGAAAATATGTTCCTATGAATTGCACATGGGTGAAGGCTTGTGGTAAAGTAACCAACATCTGAAAGTTTGATTCCAAGTACTATGGCTGAAGTGCTTGTGGGCAAGGTACCTAAACCCAATTGCTCCCCAGGAGCCATATACAAGGCTGCCCCTCAGAAGTGTGTTTCACTGCATGGATGGGTTAAATGTGGAGGACAAATTCCACTGTGTTTAAGAACAGTAAGCAAATTAGATCAAATTAGAATTTTGTTTAATGTTTGGGTTAATAAGCACTTACAGTGGCGGTCAAAAGTTTGGACACACCTCCTTCTTTCTCCATTCTCTGTTTACTCCACTTACCATATAGATGGTCATTGTAGTTTTACAATTACAGACTGTTCATTAGTTTTCTTTTTTTGTTAGTTCCCTGTTTGTTCTCAGTTCTATTGGTCAGGAACATCAGAGAACAGGTATAATTTGGGTGGTGTATTGTTTATTGTCAGTTCTGCAGTGACACTGATGCTGTGAGGGGGTTTTAGTGCAGCAGTGCTGCTGTAGTTTCAGTTAAACACCTCAGTGACACTGCTGGGATAGGAATAATGCATCAACCAAATAATACCTGCTCTGTGGTGCTACTATTGGGGTCCTGACCATTAGAGAACAGAGTTAAGGGGATGTACACAGTATGTACTGTAGTCCACAAACAGATGGACTACAGTCTGGAATTGTAGAAATACAAAGGCCATCTTTATAGTGAGTGGAACTGATATCATGGATAAGTGGCGCAAAAATGAGGTGTGTCCAAAACTTTGGATTGTACTGTAAATAACTTTGTATGCCAGTACAGTGGATTATATTTGGGAATATGTGTTGAGTATGTACTGTAGTCCACAAACAGATGGAATACAGTCTAGAACTGTAGAACTACAAAGTCTTTACAGTAAAGTGGAATCCACAGTAAGGGGTATCCACACTTTTGACTCATACTATATATATATATATATATACACACACACACACACACACACACACACTACCATTCAATAGTTTGGGGTCACCCAGACAATTTAGTGTTTTCCCTGAAATCTCATACTTCTACTTATTGGCGTTTTGAGGGTACTATTTAATGAAGCTGCCAGATGGGGACCTGTGAGGCATCAATTTCTCAAACTAGAGACTCTAATGTACTTGTCTTGTTGCTCAGTTGTGCAGCAGGGCCTTCCACTTCTCTTTCTACTCTACTCTTTCTAGTACTCTAGTTAGAGCCCGGTTGGGCTCTACTCTGAAGGGATTAGTACACCCGTTGCAGGAAATCTTAATTTTCTTGTAAGATTTCCATTATCAATTCGTTGGGTCGTGCGATTTCCACGTTACTCGCAATGTCGTAACCGCTTACATCACCTGCAGCGCTTTAATAACGCTGGAAAAAATAGCGGGTTGAACAGAACGAGGCGGAGTCTGCAAAACAAGTTGATAAATCTACAAATCAAATATAGCCAACGCAGAAAACAAGCTTCCATTTAAATCCAAACTGCGAGAGCTTTACCTTCACACAAATAAAGAATGTGAAACATGCAGCTCTGCGAACATGAACGCAGCAGCACGGTGATGATGCACCACCTGAAACTAAACATGCTGGAGCCACCGATGAGGATGAAGCTCAACAGCAGAGTAAATCACTACAACATCCTGAGCTTCTTTAGTTTAAAGTGAATCAACACACTATGAGACCGGCAGAGCAGCTTCATGCTGTTTTGGTTGTTAACTGGATAATGACAGATAGAGAACGTGTCTTAACGTCCGTTATACAAATACGTCTGTATATCCCAGGAAATGTCCGTATGTCACGTCCTGTCCCAGGCGTCCCGGTTTATTTTTTAAAGTGAGGAAATGTTCTGGTTTTTAGCGTATCAATAGCAGCACACCACGGCGTAAAAGTACGTGCAGAAGCGCAAGAGTCTGTTTACAAAAGAGTCTTCCCCCCCCGCGCTTTCAGTCCGCGTCGAGACAAACGGGAAGCCTTGTGCACGGCGTGCAAAGCAGCCACATATGTTCCGGTGTCCAATTGACATTTCACACAAGAGGTATTTTTTTTGTTAATTGGCTAATTTGTAAAAAAAAATTTCAATAGCTGATTGTTAATTAGTTCATTTGTTTATTATTTTTTATCCAATAGGCTACAGAACAGACAATATTTGGTTCATTACTGAGGGCAACTGAGAATCATGTGTTATTTGGAGTTGACTTTTGTTGTTAAGTGAGGGATGTTTAGATGATACATTATTTCTTTCATTGTGCTTTTCATTAATTCCAGGAAATGTTAGCTTAAACATTTTGAATAAAATTACTATATATAATACTATACTATAGAATAATTTTACTGAAAAACATCCATCTTTGGATAAAAGCGTCTGCTAAATGATTAAATGTAAATGTAAAGACATGGAATTTTTTTTATTTATTTATCCGATTCATCGATTAATCAAAAAAATAATCGACCGATTAATCGATTATCAAAATAATCATTAGTTGCAGCCCTACTTTCTTGGCAATTTCTCGCATGGAATAGCCTTCACTTCTCAGAACAAAAGTAGACTGTTGAGTTTCACATAAAAAAGTTCTCTTTTTCTGGCCATTTTGTTAGTTAATCGAACTAAGAAATGTAATGCTCCAGATTCTTAACTGCCTCATAGGAAGGTCAATTTTATAGCTTTTCTACTCAGCAAAGGTGGTTTTCAAGGGTTTTCGAAACATCCAATAGGGTTCTCACACAGTTCTCACACAGTTAGCAAAAACAATGTACCCTTAGAACACTGGAGTGATGGTTGTTGGAAATGGGCCTTTATTCACCTATGTAGATATTGCAGTAAAAAACAGACATTTGCAGCTAGAATAGTCATTTACCACATTAGCAATATATAGAGTGCATTTCTGATTCATTTAATGTTAGCGTCATTGAAAAAAACTGCTCTTCTTTGAAAAATAAGGAAATTTCTAAGTGACCCCAAACTTTTGAATGGTAGTGTATATATATATATATATATATATATATATATATATATATATATATATATATATATATATATATATATATATATATATATATATAGTCTGTATCAGCAAGTACTCAAATGACAGTACTTCTACGTGGTCTGCCAAAAAATTTTATTTGTGTATTCCAATAGGCCGTGGTATTTTTAAGCCTTGTTAGTTAACGACTTGACTACATGAAAACAGGCTTCAACATAGCTTTACCTTTACGATCAGTAAGCCATCATAAGGTTAAATGGAATGTTGTGACTTGTTCAAAAAGATGAATCAAGTGTCATATCATTATGTGTTGGCCTGACAACTTTCTAGTTCCTCGTTTAACCTTTAGAACACCTCAAATGCCACCGTACAGTGATCAGAAATGAAGTCCATTGACTTGAAAAGTAAATGAGGAGAAGTCTGGTTATTAAGTAACAGTTCAGTAACCAAGTTTCCTGTCATTTCAAAGTGAAGGAAAACCCCTCACAAAGCAAACATCTTCATTTTAAAATTAGGTGCACTGTGCAACAAAGACCTAAAGACAATAGAAGGAAATTGTCACCACCTCTGTCTTCCTGACATAACATTCTTTAGATGAACTCCACACTACACAGTTAAAGAAGGACACAGAGGAGCAACACTGGATACTTGTGCATGCATGAACCTAAGAAAAGCTTAACATTATAAAAGAATCACTGACACATATTCCCAGATATACTCCCCTGCACTGGCATACAAAGTTATTTAGAGTACAAGCCAAAGGTTTGTACTGTAGGTTCTTTTTTGTTCCACTTATCCATGTAATCAGTTCCACTTACTGTAACGATGGACTTTGTAGTTCTACAATTCCAGACTGTAGTCCATCTGTTTGTGGATTACAGTACATACTGTGTATGTCCCCTTTACTCTGTTTTCTAATGGTCAGGACCCCAATAGTAGCACCACAGAGCAGGTATTATTTGGTTGGTGCATTATTCCTATCACCATGTTTAGATGAAACTACAGCAGCACTGCTGCACTAAAACTCCCTCACCACATCAGTGTCACTACACAACTTTAAACAAAACACCATCGAAATGATGGACTACAGTCTGTAATTGTAAACTACAAAGTCCATTTATATGGTAAGTGGAGGAAACAGACAATGGAGAAAGAAGGAGGTGTGTCCAAACTTTTGACTCTATAGTAATTGATTAAAGAAACTAATGTGTGCGTGTGTGTGTGTGTGTGTGTGTGTGTGTGTGTTCACTGTACTGATGGGTTGAATGTGGAGAAAAACTCCTCTGTGTGTAAGTACAGTGGGCAAATGTATTTTATAATTTAATTACTTAATAAAATAGATAATAATGAGTGAAAAAACTGGGACGTGAACCTACTTCGTGAACCTTAAAGGTCACTGTGTTTCTAACTTACTTCATCATCTTAATATTAAATTTCAAAGCACGTTCTACTAAAATAACACCAGGTCTAAACTATTAGGGGGCTGTAACTATGGAAACGTTATCAACAGCATCACCCAGCGCGTTGTTGCTTTTATACCCACCCATATTCGGACATGTCCGGTCCGCTTAACTTGGATTGGTTGCAGACATCACATGGGCCAATCAGAGTAGAGTTTATAATCTGTTTATAATGCAACAGCTGGCCGAGATGAAGCCTGCACAGCCACTCTAATGACTATAAAGAGTTTTCAAGTTACAGAAACAACATTTAAAGCATGTTTCACTGCGAGACTAATGCTATTATACTTTAAATGTTGTACTTGTTATGATCATGGCAATATTATACTGTTACTGGTTGAAAAATATATGTTTAGGATTCAATTTTATATATTTAATTGCATTTTTTTTTTTTTACTGATGAACAAACTTATTTTTCGATTTATTTTATTTAAATAATAAAATTGTAATTCCACCTGCCACCATGCATCCATTATCTTTATTCTATATTAGGGTAGCGGGTGGGGGGGAGGGGGGGTTCCCCATGCCTATCCAGGGGAGAACGTTTCGGGCGCTGGGCAGATACAACCAGGACAGGGTGCCAATTTATCGCTGGGCACACACTCACTCACACAGACACGCACTATATGGAGCAATTTTGGAGAATTCAATTGACTTGATCCATGTTTTTGGACTATGGGAGGAAACCGGAGAACCCGGAGGAAACCCTCGCGGACACGGGGAGAACATGGAAGCTACACCCAGATGGGGATTCGAACAGGGAATCACTAACGCTGAGAGGAGAACATGCTAACCACCCTGCCACCATGCAATGCATAATTGTTATGGTTTAATCACACTATATTTATTCTTAAACCAGTGTAGTGATTAATCCAAACTTTCCACAAACTGTAAACTACTTTATTGTTTATATTCGACACCGAGGAGATCTTCTAAGTCCCTCTTTGTAGCTATATCAGTGCTTAATACACGACTTTGGAATGTAACTGTGGGAATCTTTAGCATATTCATCCGAAAGAGTATTTGTCAGAGGGTGGCAGTATGTCCACTGATGGCATTGCAGATGATTATTTTTCTTTAGGTTTTGAATAGATTCATGTAAATGATTTGCATCTGAAACACTTAGAGGGGCATTTGAAGGCAGCACAACGCTGCATATGGAATACGGGTGTGATAAACAGGATGCGGATCAAACGCTCAGGTTTTCGCGATTCCCGAATACATTTTAATTGTCCGTTTAATTCCACACTGTCAACAGACAACTTTCACTGTAGCGTCACCTAAAACTGATCCGATGCCAAGGAATGGTTAACGCCATTAGTGTTGCTACAACAAACGAACAGCGAAAAAAACGTCCAACTCACCGGCGTTTTGAAATCCCACTTTAAAGAATGCCTATATTTCTCGATATTTTAATCACCCACAACTTAAAAAAAATACAGTCACATGAAAACGACCACGTTTTCCTGGTATTTAGTCTCCAGACAACGTCCTGCAAAAGCACCGGTTGCTTCCACAAACCAAGCAGCCAGCAGCTACTCCCGAGAAAAGCTCCAGCTGGCAGTCCCGTTACCTCCAAACAATAACTTGTGGAAACAGCACCATCTGCTGGACATTTTCTGCGCTTCAAGGATTCAAGGAGACTATATTGTCGTTTACATAACATGTGGTACATGAAATGGACCCAGTTTACCCTAAGTGGTAGAATTTATTTGCATCCATCTATTATCTTCCGCTTTATCCTATACTGGGGTCGTGGGGGGGGGGGTTCCCCATGCCTATCCAGGGGAGAACGTTTCAGGCACTGGGCAGATACACCCAGGACAGGGCGCCACACGGAAACCCACACGGACACGGGGAGAACATGGAATCTCCATTTAGATTGGATTCGAACCGGGAATCCCTAGCGCTGAGAAGCGAACGTGCTAACGACTAAGTCACCGTGCCCCAAATATAAAAATATAATAGCAAAAAAAGGAAATATATAATATAACATATAACAGCCGTGAGATATTGTCTGTTGGAAAAGGCTTGTGGCCTTGCAACCTGAAGGTCCTCAGTTCGATACCCAGTCCTACAAATTACAATGGCTGAAGTGTCCTTGGGCAAAGCACCTAACCCTAAGTGCTCACTGGGCACCGTAACAGAGAATATGAAAACTTGGGCCCTATTTTAGCAATATTCAGTGAGCCTGTTTTTGGTATCATAAGGATGGAAAAGTTTGCCTTACGTGGCACGCCAAGCACAGTCAGAATCAGAATCAGATTTATTTTGCCAAGTATGTTACACACACAATTTGGTTTTGGAATGCTGGTGTCTCTTTAGTACCATTACAGAACAATTTTAATTAACTGTATTCACAATTACAAATGTATGGTACAATTATATATATATATATATATATATATATATATATATATATATATATATATATATATATATATATATATATATATATATATAGTGCTGAGAGGCGAACGTGCTAACCACTAAGCCACAGTGCCGCCTAATTGTAAATACAGTTAATTAAAATTATATATATATAGGGCGGCACGTTGGCTTAGTGGTTAGCATGTTCTCCTCTCAACCTGTTCGAATCCCAATCTGGGTGGAGTTTCCATGTTCTCCCCGTGTCCGCATGGGTTTCCTCCGGGTTCTCTGGTTTCCTCCCACAGCCCAAAAACATGGATCAAGTCAATTGAGTTCTCCAAATTGCCCCATAAAGAGTGTGTCTGTTTCTCATGTACACCTCAGGAACCATTAATACAAAGCATGTACTGATTCTCTTAATTATTCATTACATTACATTTTCATTTAGTTATTTAGTATAAGCTTTTATCCAAAGCGACTTACAAATGAGAACACTACAAGTTAGTAGTTATGGAAATTATTCATGTGTTTCGCGTATAACATATAACCAGCGTGTCACTTGAAGTTACCTTTAAGAGTCAAGTGCAGTCTGAATTTGGCAGATTGCTATTTCAGTGGTGCAGCTTCCTGGACTCAGTGCACTGGTCCATGAGGTTTTTTTCCCACTGTAATGGAGAACACGCAGTATAGTGTACACTCATCTAATGACTGGGCTCCCCCCCCCCCATAAGGGCTATAGATAATGATAGATAGATAAAGATAATGAGATAAGATTAAAACATTTTTGTGTAGTAATTTGAGCAAGTGATAAAACTCTACTGACAAAATTTACTTTACTAAATTTAGTCACTTTTACTAAATGAAACTGTAAATCCACTTATTTATCTCATTCCCAGTGCTGAGAGGCGACTGTGCTAATCGCTAAGACATAATGTGCCGCCCATAGTGTACACTATGTATAGTATTTATAAAATAAATATATATTGTTAGATGTGCATTTATAAGGACTACAGATGTGCCTGTCTGTTTTAAAGCCCTTACATGAACTATTGACCTCTTCTGAGAGATTATTTATATTACACATAATGAGTGTTGAAATAAAATCCCACTAACAGGATGAAATATCCTGTTAAATTGAAACATAAACCTCTTCATCCTGTTTTTTTTTTTTTTTCTAATATTTTGTAGTAAATGGTTCAGTTTATCTCTCCTTTGAATTATTGAATTTCAGATGAATGGAAATAGCTCTATACTGTATTTAACGACATTAAAAACAACAATTCGTTCCTCAAACATGACAAATTATGTTTTTATATAATCTGGTAAATCTACAAGCTATTTATGTGTCTTTATTTCAGTTACGGCATCTATTTAATCTAATAATTGGTGGAAATATAGAAATGATAACATTGTTTGGCAAACTACTATAATCTCGGCTTTCATTTTTTCTATCCATCCATTATCTTCCGCTTTATCCTATATTAGGGTCGCGGGTGGGGTCCCCATGCCCATCCAGGGGAGAACGTTTCGGGGACACCCAGGACAGGGCACCAATCTATCGCTGGGCACACACGCACTCACACAGACACGCACACAAACACACTCTATATAGGGCAATTTGGAGAACTAAATTGACTTGACACAGGGAGAATCCCCAGTGCTGAAAGGCGAACGTGCCTTTACAGAGGATTTACAGTTTCATTTAGTAAAAGTGACTAAGCCACCGTGCCTTTTTCAGTTTTTTAATTTCAAAATTCTTTCATGCTGGAAAATTTTTAAGCAAGCACAATTAAATAAAAAACGGCCATTAGTCAGTGTTAAATGTAATTATCAAGAGGACCCTTATCTTTTGTTTTGTTTACATGCATCCCTTTTTACATAATGATCACTATACTACACACACACACACACACACACACACACACACACACACCTCATCATCAGATTATTTTCTGGTATCTCAAAGGGACAGCGCCTTCAATAAACCAAGGCTGAAACAAGAGATGATCAGGTACTTTTAAAGGGTTGGCTCTCTTTTTCATTTTTATTCCCTCCCTTCTCCTGTCCATTCCAAGTACAGACTATGTGTTAGGATGTACACTGGCATACAATGACCATGTCTTATTCCTATTTGTATGCAACTCCAAGGGAAAAAGTCAAGTTCTTCTAATATCAGAAGCTTATAGAGATGAAAGAACCAGCAGCTATACGGCAGGACACTGTTTCCCCCTCTCCTGCTGCTGCACAAAGTTTTTAGATTTAACTCAGACAGATGAAAACCAGCCCCAAAAAGTTCCTGCTATTTGAAATCACAAGACAATCTTGATCGAAGGCTCTTAATGTTTTGCGGGATTCTGTTTTTCTTCTCGTGTGAGGAAAGATATAGCTGCGATTACCTAAGGTATGTTACTTTTTGATTGCATCATAGTAAAGCTTTGCATGTTCTCACTAAACCCAGGAAAGCTGTTTTGGAATATGAGATGTCTGGTTTTGTATATGCTTAAAAATATTTGCTATTAAGAAAGCACTGCACTGAGTTAATGAAACAAGCAGGAGGAAGCTAACTCAGCATGAAGATCTTTCTACTTTTTATTGAATTGTATCTTGTTTGGGCATTTGTCTTGAAACACATTAACTATCCACTAAAATAGCAGAGCTTGATGAATGTTATAGAAGAACTAATTAAGCTTAAAACGACCAGTCAGCAAACTTACACAGAAATGAAGAAAGAGCAAAAGAAAGGCATAAAAAGCACATCCGCCCTTTTCCTCTAAAATCAGTAGTTATACAGGCACCTGAAATCTTTCGGTTGTTTCTCAGAATCAGAGAGAAGAGGTGAGGGAGGGGAAGCATGGGCTACACAAAAGGCAACATTATTCCCTTGTGGATTCATTCTGCATCCACCCATGAATGGTGTATTGAAAAACAAAACATTGGGGACTAGATTATTTTCCATGCCTAATAAGTAGTCTTTGGCTTCCAGCACAGTGAAAACAAAACAGTGCAAAAACATAAAAAAGTGCATCACAGTGTCAAAAATGTAGGTCCTAATTGCAGAGACAATAAACCCAGTAAGAGGATTTTCAGATGAAGCCTAATAACTCAAAATCAAGAACATTTAAAGCCCTCCCAGCTTTTTTCCTTTTGATTAAGATGAGTTTTTATTAAATGTTTGAGGTAAAAGTATAATAGCAACTCATTTTAATCCATGGCAAATTACATCATCAATATATAACGTTTCTCACCTCATCACCTGGTTTTTAAGAATACAGAATTTGTTTTTTAAGAATTATTATGTGAACACACATAAATACACACAAAGCAGTTTTTTATTATTATAAGCTTTCTTATGACTTTTATTGGCAGTGTTGGGAGAGGAAACACTATTCTCAAACTGCACAGATAACACAAATATGAAAACTTGAGAACTGTTGCCCTCACTGAGATTTTTGACATCAGAATCTGTGAACATGCATGCTATATATAGAATGACTGCCTTGACTGTCATGGCAATACATTGCTTTGCTTGATCTCACGAATATAGTTTGGTTGTAACAATCTATGTCAATAGTTGATGCATTTCAGTTTCAATATAGAAAGGTATTATTGAAAACTATATGGTGCATGGTCAAAAGTATGAACCCACCCACATGAGACAAAACACCATGGATGATTAAATACTCATGCTTATACACATGCCACTCCTACTACACTGCACAGAATGTCAATGACACATTTTAAGAAACGGGACTCCTACAAGTAAAACCACAGCTCATGATGTATACCACTCCTACCACCATCAAACTAATGTGATCCTATACCTTAGAGAGCATATGCACCTTGATAAAAAAAAAAACTAATTAAATTAAAAATCAAAGAAGCTTACAGTGCTGAGCATTGTTCTTATGCAAAGTAGAATGTACAGTAGAATTCAGTGATTTATGGCATTGCTGTTTTCACTTTGCTGACCATTGATCTTTAGGGACTTACTGTGCAATCTTCCCTCAATAACAGTCCAGCATCCCACACACCTTATTAGGCTGAACACAAGTCACTGTGCTTAAAATCAGGTTTGCTTGTAAGTACATGTATAAATAATGGCTTAAACACCAGTTAAACATTGACAAAGGGTGGACGTGGAGGCAGTTGTAGGCTTGTGGTTAAGGTACCAGCCTTGTGACCTGAAGGTCCTGGTTCGATTCTAGGTCCCACTAAGTACTATGGCTAAACGATGGCACCAAACCCCACATACCTACTTAGGCCATGCATCAGTCACTATGGATTGCTTGTAATTACATGTACTGCAGGCATACCACCAAGTATGCAAGAACAGTTGCTCTCTGGGCACTGTACAGGGCTGCGCACCGCCCTGGGCACATGTTCTCATTTCACTAGTGTGTGAATATGTATGTTTCACTGCACAGCTGGGTTAAATATGGAGTACAAATTCTTCTTTTTGTAAGCACAGTAGGCCAGATAGATCACTGTATCACCTTAATCGTTTGTACTTTAAGCTGATGATGGTCAAGAGTATAAAATTTCCTTAAAGCAGGCAGATCTAGCAAGCCTAGATAGGGTCCCATCTGTGTGAATGTTCTTGCTGTGTTTGTGTGAATTGCCCTGCCTGTGAGGGTCTGGCTGTTTGTCCACAATGTTTTCTTGTTTTTCTCCCAACAAGTCTCCGCTAAATCAGAACCGTTCACCTAAAAAATGACCAAATTCATTATTTACAACTGCCAATATCTATTCTGAAACAATTTGTTTTGTAGTAAGAAATGTAACTTAAAATTAATGTACATGGTTTGCAATTTAATTTAACATGAAAGGACTGTGTCATGTATATATAACCAGTTATGTGTAAATGAATGATTACACTGTTTGCAGAAAATTTCCCCACAAGTCAATAGTTGAAAGTAATAAAACAGCAAAATAATAATAGTTAGAAGATAGAATTTTAAAATTAAAAATTAGGGCACAATCAACCAGATCTTAAAGAGTACTTTTAGTAAGCATGTAAATACAGCAAATAGCAGAGGTCTCTTTTATGGTGTTTTTGATTCCATTTAGTCATAAAATACACACACACAAACTCTCTCTTTCTCTCACAAACACACACACACACACACACACACATACACACAAACACACAAACACACACACACACACACACACACACACACACACACACACACACACACACACACACACACACATTTGAGAGAGGAAGATAAGAGGCGCCCAGTTGGTGTCATCAGCTCCCTAAGCATTCTGGAGAGCTGCAGTGACAGATTCGCAGGAAGTAGCCATTAGGTCCCACGGACGGCCAGCAGAAACGGCTTTTTGTGTACTCTCAGCCCCGGAATGTCCACTATCTGCCCAGGTTGAATATCAAATTCTCTGCTCGTCCTGAGATCCAATGCCCCTACCTGCTTTCTACTCACATTCCACTGGAAGGTCATAGGGGATTTGGAAAAAGGCAGGCCATACATGTGTAATAGCAAGGTTAGGGTGCCTCTCCTGTCTAAAAGCAGTCATGTTAGGTTACTTCTAGGAACTTACATCTTACAATCATTTGTGCGGTATTTTGAAAATTTAAGGTATACTTACTAAACCTTTTATTGAGAACTAAGATACTGAATGGTTCAACGCTTTGCTTTCAAAATAATCTAACACTTTAACATGTTCTGCATTCCAAAATTCAGTTTTGTTCACAAGTGTACACTAGGAATGAGACAATTAATCATTTTTGCAATTAATCACAATTAAAACTGCTACAATTATTTAATCGTAAGAGCGCATCAATATCGTCATAACGACATTCCCAAAAAACACATGTATCAATCCGGTAGCCAGAAATTTATTTCACTTGTCTGTTTACTTTGTCCTTTGTACTTTAAGGGATATGAAAAGTTATTTTAGATTCATATTCAGCAAAAGCCTTGGTTGTCTTTTTTTTCAATAACCAATTTTTATTTTATGTTTACATCACAGTGCTTCTGTGATTTCAGGCACGATTTTGGTAAAATAGATTATTGCACAATAATCATATAATTGTGATTATGTCTTAGACGATAATAATATCATTAAAATCTGTAATTGTCTCACTGCCATTTACTGCCAGAATTTTATCAGCTCCAACCAGGCTGGGTAATTTTGCTAACCTTTCTTTAATAAGGTCATTGAAATTTTTTATTGGATCAGATTTAACACAATGCATTTTTTGTTAACAAAATTCTTAGTAACATTCAGGCCTGTTGTGTAAAAGTTTTATTTAAATAAAGATCATTGCAATGTAAAATGTTTCAGGACACGTGCCCATTCTACAACCGATATCTTGAATGCATATGTGACATCTACAGCCAAACCATTAATCTTACTACAGCACATGTGCAAAGATATTCACCTCAAAATGTGTGCACATACAACACAAAATAAATAAATATAACAAAAGGAGAAAAGGATTCATATCGATCAGGCTCTGACACTGCTGCACTGACCATGCTGAGATGCTGGAGGGAGCCCTTGTCCTCCCCAGCCATTCAGATTAATTCTTTACAATATCAAGAAAATTACACCTTTCTTGTCTGAACAGGCTACATGACTGTAGGTTCAAACCCTCATCCTTTCCCAGCTTGACTACTGTAATGAATTACTTGCTGGTCTTCCAGCTTACACAATCAAGTTAATACAGAACTCTGCAGCCCATTTTACTTCACTACTCATCTCTTTCCATTGGCTTCCTGTAGCTGCCCACATTCAAAACAAGGTATTCACTATGACCTGCAGGACAACTTTTGGATCTGTTCCCTTTCACTTACACTCTATTTTCCAAAGGTACACCCGGCCTGTTCACTGTGCAGCCTGTTTCTTTACGCTTCACTGCTAAATAATTGTCCACAATGCTAAGACAATCAAGATTTTTGAGAAACACATCTCTTCCAGAAGCATTTGCTTACACAAAAATCATTCTGGCATCAGCAGATGATCATGATTGATAATACTGCGGTTTAGCTGGTTATTCTTTAACTTACTGAGTTGTACTGTTCTGTCATTTGTATCAAATATTTGGATAAAAGCATCTGCTAAATGACTAGATGACTAAATGAATGTAAATGAAAGCGGTTTTAAGATGCAGTTACTTAGTCCTGATCAGCTAACTGACTTTTTGTCATATAAAAAAGTGTTCATGATGTCATATATTATGGTAATGAGGCTGATTTGCGAGCACATGAAAAATTTTACTTGTTAGTAAGTTTGTAAGCCACTCTAAGAAGAAAAACGTTTCTTGGTAGATCCACCAAGGACAGGGTACCAATCTATGCTGGGCACACTCACTCACAAACACACACACACACACACACACACACACACACACACAAACACACACACACACACACACACACACAGACATACACACACACACACACACACAAACACACACTATATATATATAGGGATAATTTAGAGCAACCAATTTATATTGAATCCATGTTTTTTTGGACTGTGAAAGGAAACTGGAGAACCTGGCAAAAACCCACATAGCCACGTGGATATGGAAACCTCACCCAGATCGGGATTCAAACCTGGATCCCTAGTGCTGAGAGGTGGACGTGTTAACCACTAAGCCACCATGCAAATTAGAGATTTGGTTTCATGTTTTAAAAATATATATTGTAATATGTAGATAATGGCGGCACGGTGGCTTAGTGGTTAACACGTTCACCTCTCAGCGCTAGGGATTCCCGGTTCGAATCCCCATCTGGGTGGAGTTTCCATGTTCTCCCCGTGCCTGCGTGGGTTTCCTCCGGGTTCTCCGGTTTCCTCCCACAGTCCAAAAACATGGATCAAGTCAATTGAATTCTCAAAAATTGCCCCGTTTAGAGTGTGTCTGTGTGAGTGAGTGTGTGCCCAGCGATGGATTGGCGCCCTGTCCTGGGTCTTTCTGCCCAGCGCCCGAGACGTTCTCCCCTGGATGGGCATGGGGAACCCCACCGCGACCCTAATAGAGGATAAGCGGGAGATAATGAATGAATAGGTGAATGAATGTAGATAATGAATAATGGCAGTATGAAACTTGTCGATGTAGTTAATATAAAATATTATGCCTACTAAAAGCATTAACTGTTCGCCATTATTTTTCACCTGCACATCTTTACACTGCCTTCTTTATAAACAGTACAGGCTTGATATTAAACCACATGCTACAAACATTAGAATGGCCAAATATTGTGTCCTATCTAGTGAATGTGTCAAATACAAAGCTGTTTGGCTTTCAGTCTCTGACTAAAGCAATTAATGATGGCCCGCAGGCGGAAAGTCTGCTGCAGGTATGGATTTTTTTAGTGACAGCACTAGACTCTTGATACATCCAAAATAAATTCCAGGACATTTGTAGTGTAGAAATGTGTTATTTTATAGGATCTGTTAAATTTAAATAAAATTGATTTAAAAAATTTTTTAAATGCCCGTGTTTTGTTTGTGTAGGTGTTTTTCTGAGTGTTTAAATAGACTGCCATGAGAGGCCAGGGTCTATTTAACAGTGTGTGTGGACGCTGGAAATCCACTACTTGGGTCTCCATTTCTCTTCTGGCCTCATTGTTGCTGTTGGCCTTCAACGTGAGACTGTCACTTAGTAAGTACACCTGGTCATTTATGTGAATAATGTTCTTTTAGGACTCTGTACTGTCTGATATTTAATATTACTAAGTGTATTAATGTGTACATTCTATATGTTTAAAACAATTGGGATGGTGCTAGTTTCTAGTTAACAATAATAGTAATAATAATAATAATAATAATAATACATTTCATTTATAATTCAATTTGCATTTCAAAGAAATCTTAAAGTTATTAAACTGCACTGTTAACAACAGCTTAAATATCATCAAATTTAGCACTATTTTAGTTTTACAGCAGCTGTATTTATTATTTATTCTTTATAAACTGGAACCAGTGTGTTTAAACACACTGATGAACAATAAAAATGTCATTTATATGTTATAAATTACATAAATTTTATTTTATAAGTGGTTATATGCAGTAACAAAAAATATTATATACTGTGGGTGTTTATTTGTAATATAAAGATGTGTATAAAATAATTTTTGGTTTAAATCATGTCCACTATTACATTATAAATGTAGCAACTGCTTGTCATTAAAACAACATATAGCTGTACAATTAGCACTGTAGACATTATTACAAAGCAATATTACAATACAAACTTACAATACAAGTTATATTATTTTTGCTTAATATGGATTGCTATTTTTATACTTTGCAGGGGAAAATAAAGTGACAAGACGTTCAATTCACAGTAAGTAATTTTTTCTTATGCTATAAATTTCTATACCTGTTTAAAATGTAGTTCTTTATCCAAAAGAAGTAATATTAGATTTACAATTATATCTGCAAATTCTAAATTCTAAATTACTAGCCGTTTCTGTTTTCTGCAAACGTTCTATAAACGTTGATGTACAGTATGTGTAATTAGTGATTTTTTGGTATTTTTTTAAAGAAAACAACATTATTTAACTAATTAAGAGGGAAAAAACACCAAACAAATTTACTTATACATCACCTAAATAAAAGTTTCCCCTGCTCACAATAACAGTAATCACTCTTGGTCACCAATCACTGGTATTGCTGCTCAAACCATGTAGAGGTGGTGAGACATCTGCCTCATGTATATAAACCTCCACAGGATACTAAAGAGTGAGTTTGTCAAATGTGGTGGCAATCAAATCATAGATGTGGATTTGTATTAGGGAAAACACACACACACAGAATATACATGTCATGGTGTCATGGGGATTCTGATATTTTATCAGAATCACATAATTTTACCAATTTGTTAACAACAACGTACCAAACATGATAGGATGGCGAGACTATGCAATGCAGGGCAATGAGGGCCTTTTTAAGTTAAAGGCCTTGCTCAAGCGCCCACATTGATAACTTTGGTGGGCCTGGGATTTAAACCCCCAGCCTTCAACACTTTAACCATGCAGCTACCACACCCACTACATTTAGTGGTGTGTACACACTTATCAAATGTGTCTGATGACTCATGTTTTTTATTACATCGTGTGGATGGCTGGGTGCAAGTGCATCATTTACTTAGGAAACACATGGCACCAGGATGCACTATGAGATCAAAGCTAGTCAACAAAACAATTTGCTGGTTTTGGGCAATGTTTTGCTCGGCATTCTTTGCTTATACCATCAATGTGGAATCTACTTCTAAACATATCACCTACCGAAGCACTATTACAAACCATGTCCACACTTTCATGAAAACGGTAGGTGATTTAGTGGAGTCCATGCCTCGTGGGTCTGGGCTGTTTTGGCAGCAAAAGGGAGATTAGGAAGATTATATATCTTCCTAGCAATAAGCAATAAGGCATGAAAGGGTGTGTATAACGTCATGCCTAACAACACCATTTTCCCGTGATTTATTCACAAAATTAAAAACAACCTCGAGAGCCTTATTGCTTTTATAAAACAGTTACAAGCAAACAATAATTAAAAAACAAGGTTTCAATTATGAATGCATTTATTTAAAATAAAATTGTTAATAAACTTGTCTTTCGTGATGTAATCTAGTCCAGTTTTGAAAGTGAACACTGATCGCTGAGTAACAGTCTACCGGCTTAGTGCTCATCAGGAATCAGCTTGCTATAAATATTAATCAGTATTTCCATGAAAGGTACATGATATAAAATGTTTTTTTATGTTGCTTATGCATTTTGAGCTAGTTTTTGACACCACAATTCTGAAATGTATTAAAAGTTAGTATCCTTAGCCAAATATATAAATGTTCAAGTCTATGATCTCTATGACATTTGTTTTCTTGTCTTTTGTTCATCTACTGTACTTATGGTCTATTTGACAGTATATTACAATATTCATTCATTCATTATCTTCTGCTTTTTTATCCTATATTAGGGTCGCGGTGGGGTTCCCCATGCCCATCCAGGGGAGAACGTTTCGGGCGCTGGGCAGATACACCCAGGACAGGGCGCCATTTCATCGCTGGGCACACACTCACTCACACAGACACACTCTATATGGGGAAATTTAGAACACTCAATTGACTTGATCCATGTTTTTGGACTGTGGGAGGAAACCGGAGAACCCGGAGGAAACCCACATGGACACGGGGAGAACATGGAAACTCCACCCAGATGGGGATTCGAACCGGGAATCCCTAGCGCTGAGAGGCGAACGTGCTAACCACTAAGCCACCGTGCCGCCTTATATTACAATACATTTTATGTAATATACTTCATTGGATACAGTTACAAAGTTGTAGAGTGTACATTTATAGTCTTAATTTAATTTAAAGTTAAAGTACAATGTACCCATGTAACAATCCTAATTTGAATGTTTTTTACAAGCTAGTGCTACTATCCAATACTGTAAAAATAGCTGCAGGCAGTACTTCTCATAATGTTTCTTTGTAATCACATCTCAACTGCACCTTATCTATGTGTTGATATCGACACCATGCTTTGCAAATGTCTGCTAAAGAGTCTAGCAGCAACAGAGTCTAGCAGACAGAGCTAAACTGAACTGCCTTCCTGTTTCATTAGGTATAAAGTTACAGGAAAATTGATATGGTGGCGTGTAACATACAGTGGCGTGTAACTATGAAGGGCCAAGAATCGCCTTTCAACAAAAAATATGACCTCTTTCTCTCTTTCTCTCTCTCTCTTCCTTTCCATCTTATTGCCTTCCTTTAACTTATTTTCTGTATATTAGCCACCACTGGCTGGACAGCTCACGCCCAGTCCCAAGGTGAGTCTATTTTTCTTTTCAAACACATGTCCCAGTATAATTTTCTTCTCATTTGTGCTTGTGCACTAATAAAAGAATATATCATAAATTAATCAGAAAGTATGTTGTGACCCCATAAACATAACAAATACTTGGGTCTTTATAATATAAAAAGGGGCTAGTGATACAAAGAAAAGGGTGGATCACTCAAATATAAAGAATGAAAAAAGTTCACATTTTTTAGTTCATTTTTTTCTTAATTTACATAATCCCCTTTTCCATTACTGTGCCATCTCTCCCTTCCAGCTAGTTCAGTTTTGAGTTCTTATTCATCCTAACCTAATTTTGGACCTTGAATAAGAACAGATTAGGAGCCTTATAATTGTATCATCTAGTATCATTGTACATAGTGTTATACTGAAAAGATAATAAAGCTAATATGAGCTTGTCTAATAAAACATTTCTCCCTTAGTGAGGTTGGTAAATGGCAGGAATCGATGTGAGGGGCGTGTGGAGGTTCAACATAACTCCACATGGGGCACAGTGTGTGATGATGACTGGGACATGGTGGATGCAAACGTGGTGTGCAGACACCTGGAGTGTGGCCTGGCAGTGGCTGTGGGCACCAGCTCTCGCTTTGGACAAGGTTCTGGACCCATTTTGCTTGATAACGTAGATTGCAAAGGTGGAGAGCCTGACCTGAGTCAGTGTGGTAACCAGGGTTGGGGAATCCATAACTGCTATCACTACGAGGATGTAGCTGTTATCTGCAAAGGTAAAGAAACATTTTTTTCATAACATGCATCATTAGTAGTATATATAAAGATATACATATGCACGCACATGCCTCCCTTCACCACCACCACCACCACAACACACACATCAAAATCTTATTTGTTATGAATGATGTAATCAGCTATTTTTTGGGGTTGTAGTGAAGAAGCAATTCTATTAACAGCCTTTTGCATTTTGGATCAAACTAATGACACCATCGAGTAGCATTGTGGCTTACTGGTTAGCTCGTCTTTCATGTCTAGAATCTAGTATTTGTACCTATTAAAATGGCCAGTGAATTTATATAAATTTTTTTGATTTATTATTACAGGTAACACTATGACAGAGTTTCGTGGAATGCCAGAAGAACCCAGCACACCAACGAAAAGAAACTCTGGTTTAAGTAAGATTTGAATGCATATAGATTGAAAATACTCAGAAATGCTTGCAAATTGCAGTTGTTGTATATGTAATTGAATATTTTTCTCTTGTAATGCCTTTGTACCAATTGCAAACTGGATTATTTCAGTGTATATGAAGTTACAGGCAAAATAGAATTGTGCAGTGGTGGGCTTCTCTGAAGGCCTGAAATTATCTGAATCACAGACTGATGTTTATTAAGTTTTATATGTGAATACTTATTAAATAATTCCAAATGATTTGTTCATTTCCTTTCATAGCATTTCCCTACTTGTGCAGCTTCCAAACATGTATTTTCTTATTAAATCATTTGACTAATCACATTACAGCATCAATGACTAATAATCACAGGTTTTAAATATTACTGCCTATGGTTTCTGAATGAATTTTGCTGGCCCAGTAGCATAAAATAAGTGTAGCAACAAAATTAGCTGCTTTAACCAATCAGATTTTCAATCGCCAATACCAGTCATGGCGGCACGGTGGCTTAGTGGTTAACACGTTCGCCTTTCAGCGCAAGGGATTCCTGGTTCGAATGCCAATCGGGGTGGAGTTTCCATGTTCTCCCCGTGTCCGCCCACAGTCCAAAAACATGGATCAAGTGTATTGAATCCTCCAAATTGCCCCATATAGAGTGTGTCTGTGTAAGTGAGTGTGTCTGCCCAGCGATGGATTGGCGCCCTGTCCTGGGTGTATCTGCCCAGTGCCCGAAATGTTCTGCCCTGGATGGGCATGGGGAACCCCACCGCGACCCTACTAGAGGATAAAGCGGGAGATAATGAATGAATGAATACCAGTCATATGACGATCACCAATACCTTTATGTCAGCATATTTACATCCTCTTATTGGAGAGTAATTTTGACATTTTCAGCCATTTAAAGCTTATTACAGATTACTTTTATGTGATTGATCTCTGCAGCTAATAAAGAGTGCACACATTCTTTAGGCAGAGCCGCATCAGGTGTATATATTATTTCTAATCAAAGTACATTGCTGACGGCTCTGCTTCCTCCCCCTGCACCACTGTGTTTTTGTCACAACGTTATCTATCTGCGATGCAATGGCACGTTATACTGCATTTCTGCATAATTAGATGTTTTTAAAGCCATAAATAGTAATTGACATTATTCTCTATGTTGCTCTGTTGTCCTCCTTAGTCAGCCCAATCACCCTCACCACATAAACCTCATAAACTGTAAACCTCTTTCTCATCTTCATCATTCTTCTGCCAATATCCCAATAACCTCATCCCTCCTTTGTACATGTCCAAACCATCTTATTCTCACCCCCGGAAATTTGTCACCAAAATGTCCTACCTGTGTTGTCCTTCTAATAATCATATTAATTATGAATCTTATCCATCCTTTTCACTCATCAGCTCTGCTACTTCCAGCACCCTCTCCCGCTATAAACTTTTCCACTCTACTCATAAAGAGCAAATATAAACTAATGAAGCAAGAATTAGAAAATACATATTCCACCAAGTGAACTAATAAAACTACTAATAGACACATCGGACTAATTCATATTTTAATTTAAGGCCTGAAATTGCCTATATCTGTATAGTATCTGGGCAGAGAAGTAATAGTGACAAATTCTCTCCCAAGCCAATTATATTGATATTAGCCATGGGCATCTGTGAGATAATGTATTGATGGATATGACCTTGCAAAAGCAGCACTTTTAAAAATACTGGGCAGCTTGTTTGAAGTGCTCTGATGAAACTAGTTGGTAACTTTTATGTGGCAGGAAGAAAAACGCAATGAATGTGTGAGGGTAGTGAATTAAACCCCCTTTTTAAAAGTTTTGCTAATTTGTTTATCTCAATCTTATTCCATTGCATAGCAGGAGATGGAACAATACGTCTAGTTGGCGGTTTAGACCGTTGCCAGGGTAGAGTGGAAATCTACTACAGAGGAAGCTGGGGCACTGTGTGTGATGACGACTGGGGAATACGTGATGCAGCGGTGGTGTGCCATCAGGTTGGCTGTGGCCCTGCCGTTACCTTTACTACAAACGCCTACTTTGGATATGGCAAGGGACTCATTTTGCTGGACAACGTGCATTGCAGTGGCTCTGAAAACTTCCTGACCAGCTGCTACAGTCTTGGCTGGGGTATCCATAACTGTGGCCATCATGAGGATGCAGGAGTTATCTGTACAGGTGGGTTAAGCCATATTGTCTACAAAGATTCTGTTTAAAAGAGAAATTCTGAATTTTGTAAACTGAAGGTGAATACTTCTATGTTTGAGAAAAAAACAACTTTCGAATCATTATTAACATAAACATGGACATGGAAAGGGCAGCACGGTGGCTTAGTGGTTAGCACGTTCGCCTCTCAGCACTAGGGATTCCCGGTTCGAATCCCCATCTGGGTGGAGTTTCCATGTTCTCCCCGTGTCTGCGTGGGTTTCCTCCGGGTTCTCCGGTTTCCTCCCACAGTCCAAAAACATGGATCAAGTCAATTGAGTTCTCTAAATTGCCCCATATAGAGTGTGTATGCGTGCGTGTCTGTGTGAATGAGTGTGTGCCCAGCGATAGATTGGCGCCCTGTCCTGGGTGTATCTGCCCAGCGCCCGGAACGTTTTCCCCTGGATGGGCATGGGGAACCCCCCCGTGACCCTAATATAGGATAAAGAGAAAGGTAATGAATGAATAAATGGACATGGAAGCCTTTGATTTTATTTTTTGTTTTTATTCTGTGTTTCTTTGTCACTGTAGGACTGACCACTACAACAGCTCCCCCTCAGCAAACAGAAACTGTGGAGAAGGAACTTTTGCACACTGACCTTCCAGAAGGTATAATTTTTTATATACACACATGCATTAAACACATAATTTTTAGGATTTATTAACTTGTGCAATTAACCGTGTTTAATTGTGAATGTCTCTAGTCAACCTTGTGTAGCACAGAAATGTGTCCATGAAATAACTATTTATAAACTATAAATAACTATTTATAGTAGTTCTATGGCCATTACATTTAATAATTGAGCTGTTGCACTATGCATGTTACCTTATTGTTACTGAATCTTAACTGCATTCATGCAAAGTTTATTAACTTGCTCATCTACCTTATAATCCAGAGACACACATGAGTCAAATGCTAAGTAAATAAAACTAAGGGTCAATTCTAGCCTGGTACTGAGCAGGTTTGTTTAAATGTATATGTTGCTGTAGTAACGGAGCAAGGCTTAATTCTAGCCTCTGTCTTGAAACCCAATTTAAGTAAAATAAGCCAGGCTCATCTTAAAAAGCCCAGCTTACTAAGTTAGCTCACTTAAATGATACTAAATAGAACACATGAATTCTGGGATTAAGAAATGGGTAAAAATATGTTCCTGCATTAAGTATACCTCATGGTGATTAAATGTGAACAGATGTAAAATATTGTGTAAACCCAGCTGTGTTTGGTATTGTTCACTTTATTTAATTGGCTGTAGAGACTGGAGTGACTGTTCCTATTACTGAGATGACCACAGTTAAGCTCACCACATCCCTGACTACAAGAGGTAACCTAAAACTGCATTTTTGCAATAACTTGTGAGATCATGATAATTTTTTTTTTGCCTCCGGAGGGAATTAATTAAATTGAGTACCAAATGAAACATTAACTAATCCAAAACATTCCTTTCAGAGAAAATTTAGTGACACAATTCAAACCTTAATTGATAATTAAATCTGGTACGAGTGGATCAGACAAAACAGTGCTGCTAAAGTTTTTAATCACATTAATGTTAGTGCTGGACTGACAACTATCAACCATCAAAACATTGCCCAGTCAACAGCTTTCTGTAGACGTGTCCTGTGAGCTTTATAAAAGATTAGATGATGACTAGCACAGACCGCAAAAACAGATTTTACATCAACAAGATAATGTAAAGTGATAGGATGTCTAATAAAGTGCACAGCACATAAGTGTACTGCAAAAGTACTACTGTGTCTAATCCACCTGCACCATTTAAGCACAAACCAAAAAATTGTCACTGTGGGGACAGCATCAATGGAGTAATTAGAGCTAAGGACCTTGCACTTCATAAAAGTAACATTTATTAAAAATAACATCTTTCATTATAACCTGTAACGCCTATTTAAAGGGCGCCACCGATGGCTTGTGGTAAGCAGGTTCATGTCCTGGATCCCCAGTGCACCCCTTTGAAATAAAGGTGGCGTTCCATGTTCTTATCATATCAGTGGGTTTTTCTTTTCCTCCCACAGTTTATAAACATTGATTTAACGCTGAAAATGTTAGAACAAGGCTGTCTAAATTGCTCTTATATATATATATATATATATATATATACCCCCCCCCCCCCCCCCCCCCCCCCCCCCCCCCCCCCCCCCCCCCCCCCCCCCCCCCCCCCCCCCCCCCCCCCCCCCCCCCCCCCCCCCCCCCCCCCCCCAAACCGGGAATCCCTAGCGCTGAGAGGCGATCGTGCTAACCACTAAGCCACCGTGCCGCCCTATATATAAATATATAAATATGTATAATATGTATCTGTGTGAGTGGGTGTCTGGCCAGTGATGGATTGGCACTCCATCCTGGGTGTATCTACCAACGCACTGAGGCATGAACATGAGGAACTTCCCCATATCCCAAGTCCCTAGTATAGGATTAAAGATCTCATTATGATAAAGAGATGCTTGTTTCATTACAATGACTTGGTTGTGCCAGGCATGATTAAGGCTTAATAGTTTTCATTCAGACACACAATAACAGGCAAGTCAAATTTCTGTCAGTGCCAGTTATATTACTGTACTTCTGGAGATTGTTTCTTCCATGTTCCTACCACAGTATAAAACATGGATTAAAGGTGAATTCTCTGCCCTAAATTACCCCTATATAGTGAGTGTGTGTGTGTGCCCAACAATGGATTGGCGCTCTGTCCTGGTTGTATCTGCCCTTCGGTGACCCTAATCCCTAGTAAAAGATTAAGCTTCAGATAATGTGATTACATTTCAAGACTACTTATCTTAAATGAATAGATCAGTCTGTTAAGTATATATAATTTGTTTCAATCCATTGCAGCTGTATGTTTAATACAACTTTTAATCTCTCTCACCAAACTTGTACCCAGACATACCGACGCTCCGTGTAGTGAACGGGAACAGCAGTTGCCAGGGCCGTGTGGAAGTCTTTTACAACAGCATCTGGGGTACAGTTTGTGATGATGACTGGGACATGGACAATGCTCAGGTGGTGTGCAGGCAGCTTGGGTGTGGCCCAGCTATGGCTGCCATACCCTTGGCTTACTTTGGATATGGTTCTGGCCCCATCTTACTGGATAATGTGGACTGTGATGGCACTGAAAGATCATTGGCTGATTGCTTTAACCTGGGCTGGGGACAGCACAACTGTGGACACCATGAAGATGCTGGAGTCATCTGCTCAAGTAAGTTAAAGGGGGACACGAGACTTTAATGATAAATACTACTACCCTAACATTAACCATAATATAACAACTGTATTGATATTACACAGATGCCCTACATGTAAGTGTGTAAACTCATTTTGTCATACACAAACACAACCACACCCAGTATACTCCTTAATATACTCCTTAAGCGCTTTATTTGGAATGCTACACAACTACTAGGCATGTTTTCTGATGTTGTAGCCTAACTACCACAAGATTTGTCATAGGTTGTGCATTCTGAGATGATTTTCTGCTTACCACAATTGGCCAGAATAGATTTTTGTGTTAAAATACCATTCTATCAGTCAGAGTTAATCCGATCCTTGATTTTTACAATAGTACATTGTGAAAAAACAGCTTTATAGTGATTATAAGCCTGAAATGCCCAAACAGCAAGTTGAAGCAACAGTAGCAAGAAAAAAAAATCCCTCTTATGTTGTTGTTTTTTTGTTGTTGTTGATGTTGTTCAATTGAGTTCTATTTTTATTTAATGTCATTGAATGGAAGTATTATTAAGTAATATTAGAAGACAACAACTCCTGAACTTATTTAAAGCCATATTTTATGTTATACACACAACCACCTATCACACACAGCCAATCTATCACTGGGCACACACTCACTCACAGACACACACACAAACACACTCTACATGGGGCAATTTGGAGAATTCAATTGACCTTGATCCATGTTTGTGTGTGAATGTGTGAATGCTGGACCCAACTACTTACGACAGAACCACAAAAGACAAATAATAGTTTTTTTTATTTAATTAAACACAATAATCAAACATACCACACACAGCTCTAAACAATACATCTGATGCACATGTGACCCCTACAGACTTTGTTTGCTGCACATTATTATAAAATTTAACAAAAAGTAGTTAAAATGGAACCCTATGTGTTCATGTTAACCCTGAGTTCAGCATAGACGTTTGACTTTAGTACCTAGTGGTCAGGAATCCAATGAGGAAAAAAGGAAAAAGAAAAACACATTTTTTGAAAATGAGAGGACTGAGTCCAGCGTAGATGATATTCATTAAAAAAATGTACACAATGCAGAAGACACTGGGAAAACAGATATAACACACACAGACGACAAAACCGTTACTTAAAACTTATGTTCTGACAACAGCATGAGGAAAGGAAGGAATACATACATTAATTGAAACCATGTGATGAAAAAAACACGGCTGAACTGAATTAAACAGAAGGAAAATTCATTAACAATAATAATTTAATTAACAGAACACTGACGCTACAAATCCTAATACAAACCAATGCGTAAAAGATGTTGGATCACATTATTTAATTTCTGTTTAGTATCTCAGCTCATACCAGAAGCAGCAAAAACCTTTGGGGTGACAGAAAGACTCATTACCATTCCTGCACCAGTGGAGGGTAAGATTTTCCTACATTATTTTAGCTTGTGAAGATTTTAAATGCACAATTGTGAGAACAGTTTGCGAAGCATTTTATGTTCCAGCATAACTTTGCTCCAATGCACAAGGAAAAGGCTATAAGGACATGACTTGGATATTTGCACACACCAATGACCTCAGGCTCACTGATTTTCTTTGAGATGAACTAGAACATAGATTGTGAGCCAGGCACTCTCTCGTGCCACCTCATTGTTTGACTTTACAAATGCTCCCCTTATGATCGAATATTCTCAAAGACACATTCCAATATCTTGTGGTAGACCTTCCCAGAATTGAAATAAATCACAGATGCAAACTGGAGACCAGTTTAGAATGGCATGTCATAAAATTTCCTGTGGGTTTTTGTCCCAATACTTTTATTCATACATTGTGTTAACATTAACCTGTCTTTAGTATTGTCTGGTTTAAATCTGATTTGAGTGGAGTTGTTACTAGTCACTGTAGACCTGGTGAGGAATTCAGCAAAGCACAAGAAAAAAAATCTGCTTTAATGACAGGCTGTGGGATTCTTGTTAGGAGAACTTCTCATTTCCATTAAAGATTATTGTGTTATTGAGTGTAAACACATTACTAAAAGAAACAAAAGACAAAAAAAGGGAAAAATCTGAACTCAGCTGCTGTGTTTCACGTGCTAAAATACTGGGAGGGAGCCCATTCCACCAGAAGCCAGTCCTCGATTAGAGCAGGAGCATGCATGGATAAGCACCCACGGGGATCCGTGCTGGCCAGCATGTGTAGAGACTTACGTTATGCTGCTCACCCTACTATTTAATGAGTGCAGCATGACCGACAGTGCTGTGCTGCATTCAGAAAGACCTCCATCTATACAATGCTCCTCCAAACTGATGCAACTTATGGTGGTGCAATGTCTCAGCACCAAACTGAAGCTGGGAAGAGGTGCATTTTCACCATCAAATGGTAAAATTTAAAGAGGCATTACAAAATCAATTACATGCAATTCCTCTTCCAATAAATAGGACTTAGTATTTTGGACTTTTTGTGTTCATTATCTTGTGCATCATATGCTTTTGATAGTGATTTCTTATGTAGGACCTCATTTTCTGACTGTCATCTCTACATCACACCACAGTGATGCAGTGACATGAGATCACTTCAAAAACTCTAATGTAAATATGTATGTATGTTCAAGTGTTTACTTTATATAGACACATTCACAGGCCACTTTATTCGATACACCTCCAAGATTTGACTCTAATTGTTTATTTAATCAGTTTCACTTACTATTTAGATGAAATTAATAGTTCTGCAATTATTGATTGTAGTTTATCTGTTTTTTTCTTCAAAATTTGTTAGTAAATACTACCCTTTGTTAACTTTTTTTGCTGTTGACACATTCCACATTTCTTTTAATAAGGTGCTTTGAGGCTATCTGGTGGTAAGCATCGCTGTGAGGGAAGAGTGGAGCTGTATCAAGGTGGTTCTTGGGGCACAGTGTGCGATGATGCTTGGGATCTGCCTGACGCCCAGGTGGTATGCAGGCTCTTAGGCTGCGGGGATGCTGTGGCTGCACTTGTGGAGTCCTCTTTCGGACCGGGTGATGGCACAATCATCATGGACAATGTAAAGTGTGCTGGCATAGAATTATCATTACTGCATTGTTCCCATATAGCATGGGATGTACACAACTGCGACCACTCTGAAGATGCTGGTGTAACCTGCTCACTCTCATGACTCTGTCCAGCTTTCACTTATGGTCTTACCCAGTGGATGGATTTAGGATAGAGCTTGTTTGCAAGCAGGACATGTACAAATTGTTAATAATATTAGCCTAAAGATATAAAAGCTACCAGAGGCCCACACTAAGAAGGAAGTTTAACCTACTCGGATTCAACTCTAGGTTCCTCACCTAAAAAACAATTTTTGATGGACTTATTTGGTGTTGAATGATAGTCTAAAGGTGACTGTTCACATTGTGGTTCCTGTGCATTAACATAAAATTGGTGTATTTTTCCAGATATCCTGACATACAAATGTGCATTTATGAGAAGAATAAAGCAACAAAATTTAAATAAAAAACTATGCAAGCTAACAAACCCAGGGAGGGGTGTTTGGCAACACAGTACAGAACAAGTCATTAAGCCTTTTTACAATCAGTGCCAGTGTTGATTATTCTTGTGGATGAAAGGCCAGTGCATATAGGGTATATAAGGTCAGAGTTAACCATGAACATAAGCAGCTCAGAGCAGTTTACAGTTGCCCCATAGATTGTCATGACGACATACCTCGAATAAAAAGTTACTTATGAACTTATCTGGATAAGCCAGTTACTTTACTTCATAATGTAGGCCTCTGGTCTTATAAAACCAAATGAATTGACATCAAACAACAAAAGCTTTGATTGTATTAAAAAAATATATTAGCATTTTGTTTTCTATTTATGCACTTTATGGCTGTATGAAATTCAGAAACGTATACGATTTGTATAAATATGCATTGAATTTTCTACAATGGTTGCATTTTCAATAATTATTTTGCAATAATAAGCAGTTCTGTTTAAAGTAAAATATGAATGTTTGTAAGTGAAATAATGTTTGTCATGTATTGGTTGCAACACCATAATAATAATAATAATAATAATAATAATAATAATAATAATAATAATACTAAAAATAATAATAATAATAATAATAATAATAAGGCTTAGTGGTTAGCACGTTCGCCTCTCAGCGCTAGGGATTCCCGGTTCGAATCCCCATCTGGGTGGAGTTTCCATGTTCTCCCCGTGTCTGCGTGGGTTTCCTCCGGGTTCTCCGGTTTCCTCCCACAGTCCAAAAACATGGATCAAGTTAATTGAAATCTCAAAATTGCCCCATATAGAGTGTGTCAGTGTGAGTGAGTGTGTGCCCAGCGATGGATTGGCGCCCTGTCCTGGGTCTATCTGCCCAGCGCCCGAGACGTTCTCCCCTGGATGGGCATGGGGAACCTCACCGCGACCCTGATAGAGGATAAGCGGGAGATAATGAATGAATGAATGAATAATAATAATAATAATAATAATAATACATTTTGGGCGGCACGGTGGCTTAGTGGTTAGCACGTTCGCCTCTCAGCGCTAGGGATTCCCGGTTCGAATCCCCATCTGGGTGGAGTTTCCATGTTCTCCCCGTGTCTGCGTGGGTTTTCTCCGGGTTCTCCGGTTTCCTCCCACAGTCCAAAAACATGGAACAAGTTAATTGAATTCTCCAAATTGCCCCCTATAGAGTGTGTGTGTGTGAGTGAGTGTGTGCCCAGCGATGGATTGGCGCCCTGTCCTGGGTCTATCTGCCCAGCGCCCGAGACGTTCTCCCCTGGATGGGCATGGGGAACCCCACCGCGACCCTAATAGAGGATAAGCGGGAGATAATGAATGAATGAATAATACATTTTATTTATATAGTGCTTTTAGTGACCTCAAAGATGCTTTACAAAAACAAATAAAGCAGTATATTATTAAAACACACAAGACATATTAAACATTAACACATTTATACAATAAGAAAAGCTAAATTAAAAAGTAGAAACAGAAATAAAATTTGAAATCAGATAATATTATAAATTAGAGGTTAAAATCAATCCGAAACAGATGGGTTTTAAGAAGTGATTTAAGAGTAGACAGGTCGGAGATGTCACGTAACGCTTTAGAGAGAGCATTCCATAGTGAGAAGGCAGCAACAAGTGACAGAATATTAGCATCAGAAGACCACAGGGTTCGTGCTGGAGTGTGAAGATGCAAGAGGTCAGTGAGTTATGAGGGGGTCTGATTGTGAAGAGTCTTGTGAGTGAGTAAAATAATTTTATACTGAATGCGTTGGGGAAGAGGAAGCCAATGGAGTTCTTGCAGGACAGGTGTAATGTGATCAAGAGAACGAGTGTGTGTTAAAAGTTTAAGTTTTTTTAAGACCTTTTTGGAGATACCATGCAAAATGCTATTGCAGTAGTTAATTCTTGATGTGATGAATGCATGGATAAGAGTTTCGGCAGCAGAGAAAGAGAGTGAATGACAGAGACATGCAATATGTTTTTAAATTAAGAGAAAGGGGTTTTGGTAATGTGATTGACATGCTGTTTGAAAGAGAGATTACAATCAAAAATAACACCCAGATGCGAATGTTTAATGATGAAAGCAGGGTATGATTATCAATGCTAAGGTGAAGTGTATTAGTAGTTGCAATTTGTGATTTGGTACCTATTATAATCATGTCAGGTTTTTCACAGTTCAGTTGAAGAAAGTTGCTCGGCATCCATGACTTCATTTCAGTAAGGCAGTTTGCCAGGCAGGTGTAGAGAGCTGTGGTAATTGATTTGGAGGAGATGTAAACCAGGACATCATCAGCGTAACAGTGAAAATGAAGGTACCGATGTATGATATCACAAGGGGGAGCAGGTAAAGGATAAACAGAAGGGCACCAGGCACCGAACCTTGGGGAACACCATAGGATAGTGGAGCAATAGCAGAACTACAACTACAACAGTTAATATTAATAAATTGTTCCCTGTTGTCAAGATATGACCTTAACCAAGAGAGGGCAGATTCTGTTGATGTTAATAACAGATTTGAGACGATTAAGCAAGATAAAATGATCTATGGTATCAAAAGCAGCAGTGAGATCTAGAAGGACAAGAATACTAAATTCACCGGAGTCAAGGAGAGCAAGATGGTCGTTAGTAACTCTAAGTAGCGTAGTCTCCGTACTGTGCTGGGGGCGGAAACCAGACTGAAATGTTTCAAACGGGTCATTAGAAGTATGGTGGTCTAAGCTGAGAGGCGACAACACGTTCCAGAACCTTTGACAAAAACGGGAGATTAGAAATAGACCGAAAATTGCTCATTATGTCTGAGTCTAATCCTGGTTTTTTAAATACGGGGTGACAGCCAATTTGAGTGTTCATGGGACAGAACCAGATTCAAGTGAGGAGTTAATTATATCTGTAATGAGTGATAAGATAACTATGAGGCAACCCTTCACAAGTTTAGATGGAAGAGGATCCAAAACACATCCCCAGTTACGCATCCCCAGCATGGTTAAAACCATGTCAGATTTAACCACTCGGTTAAAACCGAGTCAGAGACGGGGTAGTGGGTTCTGCTAAATCTGATGGAAGAAAAGGGAGAACCTGGGATACTGAAAGGGTATAATGAATGGTCGTAACCTTATTTAGAAAAAATGAAAGAAATTTATCACACTTCTCAATTGTGAATGAATTAGGTGTGTTGTCAATTGGTTTAATAAGTTTATTTATGGTAGAAAAAAGTGTCTTAGGGTTAGTTGAGCCAGCAAGAATAAGATCGGAGTAAAAGCTTGATCAGGCAACAGTGAGAGCATTCTTATATTGTTGAAAATAATCATTGTACTTTTGACAATGAACTGTGCAGTCCCAAAACATTTTGGAATATCATCCCAATGTCATTTACACTCAATGGTTACTTCAGTAATCGATGCACTTCATTTTTATCCACTTTTTGAACATTTTATTAGTTTCACTCACCATACAAAAATACACTTGTAGTTCCACAATTACAGACTGTGTTCCATCTGTTTGTCTACTGACTCCGCCAACCAAAAAGGTCTGGCCACAATCATCTGTCAGCAGCAGTACTGTGAGCACTGATAAAGGCTTAGAGGACTGTTGGCACAAATTGTGCAAAAGAGGACTGCACTTCTGTCTCTGATTTTACCTATAAATGGTAAATAAATGTGATAAAATGGAAAATGAGTGTAGAAACAAGAAGGTGGACCTAATAAAGTGGCTGGTGAGTGCATATTTCAACTAAAACACAATTTATATCACTCTTAAAACTTTATCAACATCCCAACACATTTTTATGCCACAACCAATACACTGGGACCTCTGTTTTCATTAATAATCTCATTTCATTAATAGTCTGCAAACAAGTCAAAAGGGTATATACATATTATTTTTAAAAATATAAAATACTAATGTAAATTGTAACATTTTTTGCTATCAAACTGTTTTTGATTGATCCAAATTAATAATAATTTTCAACATCTTCAATCTCTGTTTTGTGTGCACATTAACGCCTTTCTTTATTGCTTCCTTTTTCACCACAAAGGAACTTCTTGTGAAAGGCGACTTTCCATACATGCGGACAATTTTATCTTAATGCTTCTCTTGTATTTTTGCTGTTTCTGGTCTTTTGCTTTGATGGGCTGCTGACTCTGTTAAACATTTTTGGTCCCACAATGGAGGGAAATGTATACCTTTACTTAGCAATGGAAACACTTAACAAAGACACAGAAACAAAACAGAGACAGAAACAGAGACATAACTTACACTGACAAAATTGATGAATACCCAATCTGGTGATTTACAAAGTTAATGAAAACAGTGGTTCTACTGTAATGTGAAATGAGCCACAAAAGTTTGAGCTAAAAAAAAAGAGTGTAATAGCAGTGTAGACTCTACTACAACAAAACAATACCTCAGGTCTACATGCACAAATAAAAAATAACAAAACCTCTGAAACCAAAATAAGAGGTAAGTGAGTGTCAGTAACCTAACAGAGTTGCAAAAAAGTCAGGAATTTCAATTTCTTACAACAACAACTTCTCTGAGTGGGCAGAAAATCAAATGCCTGGCTCCACTTTCCATTGAAGACTTCGAGGATTTATACCTATTTGGATTTATGATAACAGGGTTTCTGCTGATTGAATTAGGCGTTGCCCTGATATATCAGGAAATTAGAAGTGTTTGGGCAGCTATCCAGCATCCCTTCAAGCTGCCCAGTATGATTGATGTGATGGGCAGAGCTGTTGGAACTTCAACATCTTGATGAAGCTTTCAGCGTTGCAAACAAAACTTTGGAGACAGGACTGAAACTGAGAGATTCACACTTAATTTCTGTGAGCCTCACCTAAAATTAAAATCTTATTTTGCTGTTTTAACCCCTGTGTTTTTAGAACTTCAAAAACCTCCCCCAGAAGAACCGGTGCTACGGAGTGCATACCTAAAATTGTTCCAAGGAGTGATGCTGTGTCACTTTGACATCTGAGAACTGAAAACACAGACTGTCCCCCAACTCGTCATGCCTCCACTGCTTACTCACCCAGTCTGGCAAGATTGGTCTGAGCACTGCATTACATAGCGGCCGGTCCAAAATCCATGACCATGTCCATCTATGCTGTTATATAATGCCTTTGCTTAAGGTGATGTTTTTTTCAGGTTCTCAAACTGTGCTCGTTTAGGATCACCTGTCTTTTCCTTTCCCAATGTATTACATCAGATCTTTCTCTCTTCTTGAATTTCACATTTGTGGGATTAATAAAGGTATATTAATAAAGGTATATCATATCTACCGACTTGAATACTGTAATACATTGCTTGCTGATCTTCCACTTATTCAATCTGACCTTTACACTTCTCATGACTCTCCAGTTGGCCTCCTGTAACCACCCACATTCAGTACAAGACACTGATGCTGGCTTACAGGACAATCTCTGAATCTGCTCCATTTTATCTTCACTCTAAAGATACATCCAAAGATAAACCCAAATTGTTCACTATACTCTAAGAATGAATGTTGCCATGGTGCAACAACCTAACCGTGGTTCTGATTCTCCATCAGTATCGTTCACTCCTGATAAATGGTGAAATGATCCTTCTAAGAAACAACTCAAACACATCTCTTCTGAAAACACTTTCTATGCAAGATCTACACACGTGAAAATTTTTTTTACCCCACAATGGTCACAAAAACAACTTAAATCTCACAAAAGTAATAATAAATAAAAATGCTATGAAAATTACCCAAGAAAAGTCAGGCATTGCTTTTTAACCATGCAAATATAATTATTACATAAAATAAACTCATAAAACAGGCCTGGACAGAAATAATGGTACCCTTAACTTAATATTTTGTTGCAAAACCTTTTGAGGCAATCACTACAATCAAACAATTCCTGTAAATGCCAAAGAAAGTTCTGCACCTCTCACCAGGTATTCTGGCCCACTCATAATGAGCAAACTGCTCCAGTTGTCTCGGGTTGGTGCCTTTTCAAGACATCATCTTTCAGCTCCTTCTAAAGATGCTCTAGGTTAGGGCTCGTAGAAGGCCACTTTGGAATAGTCAAATGTTTTACTCTTATTTAGTTATAGTTTTCTCTAATATAGTTTATTCGTCACATGCGTAGTTATACACGGTACAGCCAGCAATGAAATTCCTCAGTAAAAGTCAAAATTTGAAATTACAAACACCTGTCCCTCATTTAAGATACTCATTGCCTCCGTGGGGTGATTGGTTTATTTTGTGCACGTGACTGGGTGTTTTTTGTATTTAGTTTCCGTCTTCCATTTTCCCGGTGCACGTCTTTGTCTATGGTTTACCCAGGTGTTAGTTCGTTTCGTTTGTTCCCCCTTTCTGTTGGTGTCCTACACCATTTTTAACAATAAATCTCTTTTTGTTTTTATCCCGGTGTCTCCGAACTCACCTTCCGCGCTCAACCACGGTACAGCGCTGCGCAATAGCCCCGTGCAGGTTGTATCCGTGGGAGTGTTTTACCCGACGGACCGGTGTAGAGCGAGCGTTGCTAACAGCAGGGGGTTAATTTAATTAATTTAAATTTAATTAATTGTTAAAAGCTAGCTATACCTGTGCTGAAAAAAAATCAAAGGATTTTAATCAATCTTCAACATTATATCTCGTTTATGGTACTTAACATTGACCAATAATACATGATTCTGTTCCAAAAGAATAATAGATTTTTCATGCATTAAGGCATAGTATAAATCTAGAAGCCAGCACAGAATTACACCAGATTTAAAAAGATGCACAGCTTGTATTGACTGACTGACAATTTCCCACGTTCGCAAAACTTCCCATCTAGCCTCAGAAAACTGGAAACAGGAAGAAACTTGGCTGCTTCTCTAAATAACCACAAGATGGCATTAATCACAACTTTGGAAACATTCAAACCGACATTACGCTGGTAATAAAACAAGTCAGGTCGTTATACAACATGTTAATAACCATGATTGCTGTTAGCTTTGACATATTTTCTTTACCATAAATTGGTCAAGCTACAAATTAGAAAATGCCCTTCCCCAACCTGCTCTTACAAAGTCAAAGGTGTAGAATTTCTTTAAACCATGCTTGTGCTACAGAATTGAGATGATCTATTCCAATTAATAATTATATTCAATCATGTATATGGTGATATATTCTTTTATAGTCTTATTACTATTCATTATCACAAAATAATAAGAATAACAAGAATATTTGCAAGAATAACAATGTCAAAATAATCAATATAAAAATAAAATGAGTCCTGAACCACTACAGTCTGACATCACTACAGTGCTTGGCTCTGGTCCTGTTCTTTCTAAGCATTAAGCTGTTGAGGACAGGCTTCCGGATTATAGGAACCCTGCAGCCATTTGGCAGTCTTTTTGTACAGAGCAAATACTCTAAGTGCTCCATCTCCAAACAGCTGCTCTCTTGTGTCTTTGTCTTTGTAAAAAAGAAGACTCACGACATGCAGAGATACATAAATTTTGTTACTAATAAATGAACTACATATATACAGTGGTGTGAAAAAGTGTTTGCCCCCTTCCTGATTTTTTGCATGTTTGTCACACTTAAATGTTTCGGAACATCAAAAAGTGATTGTCCCCTTAAAATATACAATCCACTGTGTTACGGCCGCTGGGACAATGCACAGTTGGATCCGCTACTCAGAGTGACCAGCCTAAAGCAGAGGTCGAGATGCAAAGAAGCAAGTTTATTGTACAGTTTTGTATGGTTAACGTGATGCAGACTGGAGTTCGTGCAGCGCACAGGGGGCGACGCTGGTGGTGTGATGACGCAGGGTCCTGACGTCACACCGGCTGTGTCCCAATCCACGGGTACAGGCGAAGGTGACTAGGTCACTGCTGAAGCGCTGCACACAGAAAACACAAAAACAGGACGAGAGCGGGCACAAACACAAAGGCGATCCAGGGCAGACGTGACAAGACGAGGCAAGGGCAAGGCGTGAGGCTGGAAGAGTCTAGGTTTAGGAAATCGTGGGCACAAGACTATTCCACGTGGAGGAACGTGAGTGAGGTGCTTATATAGGGCATGGTGATAAGGAACCCAGGTGCGTGGAATCACGGGGGCGTAGAGACCAGACACAAACAAACATCACGTGACAAAACCCCAACATCACCCCCCTCAACGGGTGCCTCCTGGTGCCCTAAAAGGCTTATCGGGGAACCTCTTATGAAACTCCTGGATGAGTGAGGGGTCTAGGATGGATGCACGGGGAACCCAGGAGCGCTCCTCTGGACCGTATCCTTTCCAGTCTACCAGGAACTGTATCCCTCTGCCCCGGTGGCGGGAGTTGAGGAGTCTGCGGACTGTGAAGGCCGGCTGGCTGTCAACGGGGAGCTGGTGCGTCATGGGGGGTGGGGTTAAGGGGGAGTGACTGACAGGCTTGATCTGAGAGACATAGAAGGTGGGGTAGATGCGCATATGGCGTGGTAACTGGAGGCGCGTGGCTGCCGGGTTGATGATCTTGGTGAGGGGGAATGGACCAATGAACCGGGAGACAGTTTTCGGGACTCCGTCTTGAGGGGTATGTTCCTGGTAGAAAGCCAGACCAGCTGCCCAATCTTGTAGGCAGGGGCCTGGCGGCGGTGACGGTTGGCAGAAAGGGTGGCTGTGGCTTGTTCTTGGCGGAGGGCTATGGTGGTGTTCTTCCACACCTTGCGGCATCGCGAAGGTGTTGGACAACGGACGGGACACTGATCTCCTGCTGCTGCTCAGGGAACCCAGCGCGACCTCAAACCTGCCAGTGGCGGAGCTGCGCCTGGTGTTTATGGCGTATTCCACCCAGGCTAAGTGGACCCTTGGACTCCGGCAGACCCGTGACGAAATCCAGAGCGATGTGAGACCAGGGACGCCAAGTTATGGAGAGCGGCAGGAGCAGACCAGAGGGTGACTGATGGGAAGCCTTGTTTCGTGCACAGACGGTACAGGTGAGGACGAACTGCTTCACGTTAGCGGACAGCGTGGGCCACCAGAACCGCTGTCTCAGTCCGGGTGGCCCGGCGGAGGGCACGAATGTTCGATCCGGTGGGACCCCGGAAGAGTCTTGACAAGGCGTCCAGCTTGGCATTGCGAGTGCCGGGTCGGTAGACGAGGGTGAAGTTGAACCGACCAAAGAACAAGGTCCAACGTGCCTGGCGAGAATTCAGCCTCTTTGCCGACTGAATGTAGGCCAAGTTCTTGTGGTCGGTCCAAACTACAAACGGCTGCTCAGCTTCTTCCAGCCAGTGGCGCCACTCCTCCTGCGCGAGCTTGACTGCTATAAGCTCGTGGTTCCCCACGTCATAGTTCCTCTCGGCAGCTGAGAGTTTCCTAGAGAAAAATGCGCAGGGGTGAAGGCGGCCCTCCTTGGACTTCTGGGAGAGGACTGCCCCAACTCCTGCGCCCGAGGCGTCAACCTCTACAATAAACTGCTTAGTGGGATCAGGCTGTACGAGGATGGGAGCAGCTGTAAACAAGGACTTCAGGAGATCCATGGCTTTTTGGGCCTCTGGGGTCCAGTGAAAGCGCTCCTTGGTGGAGATGAGGGTGGTCAGGGGTGCGCTGATGTCGCTGTAACCCCTGATGAAGCGCCTGTAGAAGTTCGCGAACCCCAGAAATCTCTGTAGCTCCATCCTGGATGTGGGGGAAGGCCAATCTGTGATGGCCTGGATCTTCGAGGGGTCGGGTTGGATTGCCCCGGGGGACACAATAAAACCCAGGAAGGACACGGAAGCCGGGTGGAACTGCCACTTTTCCGCCTTTACAAAGAGCCGGTTCTGTAGGAGTCGTTTTAGGACCAGATGGACATGGCGGTGGTGTTCCTCGAGGTTCCTGGAGTAGATGCGGATGTCATCCAGGTACACCATGAAGAAGCGGTCCAGGAAGTCTCTCAGGACGTCGTTCACCAGGGCCTGGAAGACAGCAGGGGCGTTCTTGAGGCCGAAGGGGACTACACAGTACTCGTAGTGCCCACTGGGGGTGTTGAAGGCTGTCTTGCATTCATCCCCTTGCCGGATGCGGACCAGGTGGTAGGCATTCCGCAGGTCCAGCTTGGTAAACACCGTTACGCCCTGCAAAGACTCAAATTACGGTAGATGTTAATGGCAGAGGGTATTTGCAGGGGACAGTGATGTTGTTCAGTCCCCTGTAGTCTATGCAGAGTCGTAACAAGCCGTCCTTCTTGGAGACAAAAAAGAAACCGGCCCCCACGGGGGATGTCGAGGGTCGAATTAAACCTGTGACGAGGCTCTCTGTGACAGCTCTCCATTGCCTCCCTCTCAGGTCGAGACAAGCAGTACAGCCTGCTGGACGGAAGGGGGGCACCAGGTAGGTGGTCGATCGCGCAGTCGTACGATCTGTGGGAAGGAAGCTGGCAAGCTTTGTCCTTACTGAAGACCTCCCCCAGGTCGTGGTACTCAGTGGATACCTTGGAGAGGTCGATGGGAACTGTGTTTCAGTAACTGGTTGCCCTGCTGGCGGGTACTGCCACACGGTGGCAGGAGGAATGGCAAGTGTCCCCCACGAGAGGACCCATGAGTTTTCCCAGTCCAGGTGTGGGTTGTGTTTGTGGAGCCAAGGGTAGCCGAGTATAACCGCTGCGTCCGGGGACTGAAACACCGAGAACTGAATTTCCTCCCGATGGTTCCCATCGATCCACAGCCGAACGGGGTTGGTGCGATGCGTGATCGTGGAGAGGCGGCACCCATCCAGGGCCACGGTGAGGAGTGGGGAGGCCAATGGAGTCAGAGTGATACTGGCTTTGTTAGTGAAAAAAAAAAAAAAAAGGAGTTTTTTCTTGCCACTGTTGCTTCAGCTTGGAGTTCAGGCTTATAACACTGTAAAGCTGCTTTGTGACAATGTATTATTGTAAAAAGTATTAAATGAATAAATACTTGAACTTGACCCAATGACCTAGGGCTTTAGGGGTACAGAGATGATGTCATTGAGGTCCTGCTAAATATTCTGGCATAAACTATGCTTCTGCACAAGTATACATTAGTAAAAAGCATTAATGGAAACACTGGCATCAGCAAAACTCCTAACATGGAATGGACAAGATGCTACATCTTAGACAGGAAGAAGAAGTTTATTGTTACTTTAGAAGCTGTTATTTTTTGTACTGTGAATGCAAATGTTTGGTGAGATAATTACATTATCTTCCATCTGATTCTTTATGAGGGTTGCAGGGGGATTTACCGTGCCCCAGAACGTTTAGGGCACTAGGCAGACATGCAAAACAGGGTGTTGATCCATCACCTGGCACACACTCACTTACACAGACATCCACCTTGTAGGGGCAATTTAGAGCACCCAATTTACATTGAATCCTTGTTTTTGGACTGCGAGAAAGTCCAAAAACAAGGAAACAGGAAATTGTAAGGAAACAGCTGATCCTGGAGAAAACCACTGCAGACATGTGGAGACCATGAAAACTCCTCCCAGATCAGGATTCGAACCTGGATCGAACGTGCTATGCCACTGTGCTGCTGACACATCACTTATCAAGTTAGATTTAGACTAAAAATGCACTTGCAAAACATTTAGCATTTTAATTTTCCAAACCATTCAAAGATATAATTTTAAAAAATGTGATCCAGGGAGACACAGTGGCTTAGTGGTTAGCACATTTACTTCACAGCATTATCCCAATCTGGGTGGAGTTTCCGTGTTTTCCCCGTGTCCGCATGGGTTTCTTCCGGATTCATTTGTTTCCTCCCACAGTCCAAAAACATTGGTCAATTGTATTTCTCCAAATTGCCCCATATAGAGTGTGTTTGTACAGTATGTATGTCTGTGTGAGTGAGTGTGTGCCGAGCTACAGATTGGTGCTCTGTCCTGGGTGTACCTGCCCAGTGCCCGAAATGTTCTCCTCTGGATGGGCATGGGGGAAAATATTACTCTGGGAACAAAACAAAGCACATCGTTATACACCATGCTAATAACCATGATTGCTCTTACTTTTGACATATTTTCTTTACAATAAATTGGCCTAGACACAAAACAGAAAATGCCCTTCCCCAACCTGCTCTTACAAAGTCAGAGGTGTAGAATTTCTCTAAAACATGCTTGTGCTACAGAATTGAGATGATCTATTCCAATTAATAATTATATTCATTCATGTATATGGTGAAAGTATAATCTTTTATACAGATTTATTACTACTTCATCTATCCATCCATCCATCATCTTCCATTTTATCGTGTACTAGGGTCGTAGTGGGGGTTCTCTATGTCCATTCAGGGGAGAACGTTTTGGGCGCTGGGCAGATACACCCAGGACAGGACGCCAATCTACAGGCACACACTCACTCACACAGACACATTCTATATGGGGCAATGTGGAGAATTCAATGTAGTGAATTCAATTGCCCTTGATGTTGTTGGGCTGTGGGAGGTAACCGGAGAACCTAGAGGAAACCCAGAAGAACATGAAAACTCCACCCAAATTGGGATTTGAACCGGGAATCCTCAGCACTGAGAGGCCAAAATGCTAACCACTTAGCCACCTTGCTGTCCCTTATTACTACTCCATCCATCTATCATCTTCCGTTTTATCCTCTATTAGGGTCGCGCAGGGGGGCCAATCCAGGGGAGAATGTTTCGGGCGCTGGGCGGATACACCCAGGACAGGGTGCCAATCTATCACTGGGCACACACGCACTCACTCACGCACACTCTATATGGGGCAATTTGGAGAATTCAATAGACTTGATCCATGATTTTGGACTGTGGGACTGTTCTTCCTGTGTCCGTGTGGGTTTCCTCCGGGTTCTCCGGTTTCCTCCCACAGTCCAAAAACATGGATCAAGTGAATTGAGTTCTCCAAATTGCCCAATATAAAGTGTGTATGTGTGCGTGTCTGTGTGTGTGAGTGTGTGTGCCCAGTGATAGATTGGCACCCTGTCCTGGGTGTATCTGCCCAGCGCCCGAAACTTTCTTCCCTGGATGGGCATGGGGAACCCTCCCCCGCGACCCTAATATAGGATAAAGTGAAAGATAATGAATGAACAAATGAATAAATGAAATAATAATAATAATAATAATAATAATAATAATAATAATAATAATAATAATAATAATGACCAAATGTAATGTAAATGTAAATTACTAAATGTATGTGAATGTGAATGTATAGTTCTTGCTCGAGTCCAGTAGACGAGGCCACACCCAGTTTGTTCTCCGATGACGCAACCGGGAGAAAGCGTGAGGGGGGGCGGGGCGTCCTGTCGGCACGCGCAGAGCGTTCAGAGCAGCTGCAGCAGCCAGAGAGAGAGAGAGAGAGAGAGAGAGAGAGAAAGAGAGAGAGAGAGAGAGAGAGAGAGAGAGAGAGAGGACGAGAGGACGATCGCGGCGCTTACTGACCCGCATCGCTGATCCAATACATATTAAGCATTAAAATTAGGAACGCTGTTCAATAAACAAGACATTTAAAAAGATGGTGGACCGCGAGCAGCTGGTTCAGAAAGCCAGGCTGGCTGAGCAGGCTGAACGATACGACGATATGGCAGCTGCTATGAAATCGGTAAGTGAATTGATTTCTGATCGGGATCGTTCGATCACGGACTTCAGGGCGTCACCTTGTCGGATGTTCTAAAGACTTTCTCAATAACACTGAACATGCTGAGAGTTGGTGCTCCTGGATTTTTCCAAATCAGCCTTAAGAAATGAAATGAATGTTTGATTGATTATTAGGATGGACCTGTTTATTTTTTCTCAGATGGCCTTGGTCGGGCTAAAATGAGCATGATGGTGACATACCTTTGGCCATGTTTATAAAAACGTGGGGATTTTGAAGTTGTGGTCATTTAGAGATTGGCACGAACTGAGTCGGGTGTGTGTCGTGAGCAAGCGCATGCTGTTTGATTTTGGGGCGGTGTCTTTGTCCACATCCCTGTGCATATTAGATGTGTCATTCACAGGCATGGAAGGAGCTTGACGTTTTCCATGAATGACCTGCCTGTAAAAACGTACTGTGATAATTAGCCTGTGATAATTAGGTTTTATAAAAACATTAAAAGAAGGAATAGGAAAAATAGTTGAGGCAGTGTGTTAAATTGGTATCAAGTGTCATTAGGTGTAATCAAAAGAAAATTGACGATAGTAGATTTATAAAACTATGATGATGGGCAAGCTGATTTGTATTCCAACGATTACAGTGATTATGTGGAGCTTCAGATGGAGACGGCAGCATCCCACACCACCGCCTCCTCCCGAAAGGCGTGTCGCAGCGCGTGCCAAGGTGCAGAGTCTTTACTGCAGTATTTCTGTAATCCGTCAGACTTCATCCTCAAATGAATCTGACCTTACACATAGAACACTGATGACTGTATGAATGTTAACATTGGAAATACTAAAATATACAACATCACCAGAATCCTGCAACGTGGCATACTATAATCATCTAATTACAGTATGAACTAGTATGAAGTCTCAAAATCAATTAATTAAAGTGTGCTCCAAATTAGAAAGACAGTAAGACTGCATTGTCTCCACCCGGCCTGGTAAGTTTAATGAATTAGACAATGCTCGTAAAATGGTAGTGATGTGATGTAGCCAAATAAAATATAAATTAATTAAATATGAATACACATTTAAATAAACTAGGCATCGAGACTATAAATTACGGACATTATGATATAATTTGAATGTAGGAGGTTGAATCATCTGCCTTTTAGAGTGCAGAGGTTGTGTCCCTCACATCCCCCACATCTGCTACATTACCTACTGAAATTACCTACTGCATTACCTACTGAAAGTAATTCATTTCCTTCTTTGTCTGTAAGGTTCCAGGTAATTTTGTGATTAATACAAATAATTCTTATGTGGACAAAATTATTAGGGCATGGAACTTTACAGAGATTCACAGACATTGATGTTGGACAAAATTGTCTCACTCCTAATTCTAGTTCACCTCAGAAGCACTGGATGAGTTGAGGTCAAGGCTCTGCGCAGATCAGTCTAGCTGTTTAATTTACTCTCCAAACTTACTCAATAATTTTTTATATGTCTTGCTTTATGCGTTGGTGCACATTTTCGCCTTGTTTTTTGATCAACATATTTTAACATCTAAGGGAAGAACATAAGTTTATTATCATTTTCTGTGATCATGGTGTAGTATCAGAGAGTCTCCACTACCCTACACTACTATACTCCACTGCACATCATACTTACATTAAAATCTGCTGCACAATTGCTCCTTTCATGCAGCTTCGCCTATTCGCTTCGAACTATTCATTCGTTCATTTGTCCAACTTAGACAACATTATAACCATCCTTCAAAATAGGCATTACTCTTAGATATTCTGTTTTAAACCAATACAGATCTAAATTCTAAATTCAATATGCTAAAGATTTTAGTATATTGCCTAATGAATCAAATGACGGAGACATACTGTGTTATGTATTGCTCTTGAGTTCTTGCCTCAAGGTGATGAGGGGTGAAGTGGAAAGTTAGAAGTGCAAAGACCACTGGTCCATTAGGAAGTGAATAGAATGAGAAGACATCCGCTGAAAAAAAAATGCTCTGTCATGGTCTAAGTCTTTGCTTAGGGCAGGGCGGGAGCCATTGCTCACTGTGTCTTATCTTTAAATGGGCTGTTACTAAAAGGTTGTGACATGCACTGTTCTTTAGGGCATTGCTTGATATGCTTTGCCATCATTAGATTGGTATAATTAACTTTGTTTTCAACCCTCTAAAATAGTTAACTTTTATCTTTTGTTTAGAGTCTTCTTAGGGCCTTCGAGTGTGCTATATAAACTATAGTAAATGAAATGGTGTATAACGAAGACAATCATTTATACATCTGTATTCATGTCAAATACATCGATACCAATATTAATTGGACATGGTTTGAAAAATGAGTTATCTTTCAAGACATTTTATTAAGGATTAAAGAACAAAAACAAGAGCTATGCTAAATTAATGTAAATAAACAAGCCAAACAGATTTACATTGTTTATATCTGACGGTTATATCTGATGATTAATGTCCTTGTTTTTCCAGTCATTGTCCAGTTTATTTGTTCCACTTAGCATATAGATGCATTTGGTATTAGTACAGTAACAGAATTTTTTTTTGGTACACTTTGTTAGTTAGGATTTTCTTAATCCTCTTTTTTTAAAGATCAGACAAAGCAGTGCTGCTGGTGTTTTAAAGTAATGAAAAGATTTATTGACACTACTGTACAGTACTTACACACAGAGGAATTAGCCCGCCAAATATAACGCATACGCAGTTTAACACACTCATACATACACTGGTGAAGTGCCCAGAGCGGTGAGCAGTGTACTCAGTGCCTGGGGAGAAAGGGCCATTCTGCCATAGTACTAGGTGGGATTTGAAATCAAACTGGGGAATTTGGGTCACAAGGCTGGTTCCTTAACCACATTCTATGACCGCCCATTAAACACCTTGGTGTATTGTTGGACTGAGAATGATCCACTAACCAAAAATGTTCTGGCACCAGCATACTGTAGACAGCATACTGTGAACACTGATGATGTATTAGAGAAGGGCTGGTCATGGGCTTCAGATGCGCCCCTGGTGTGGCGAATAACCAAAGCCACCAAAATCACGCCATGCACATCACAGTTGCAAAGCGTGACTAGAGAGGGAAAAAAACCTCTAGCCACGTTACCAATTTAACAAGTTTTAGAAAGGAAGAGTAAACCAAGGGCCTATTCCACAAAGCGAGCTAACTCAGTAAGCCAGGCTTTTTAAGATTAGCCTAACTTATATTGTTAAAAGTCACTTTCACGAAAACAGCTGGAACTTAGCCTTGCTTATTTTCTAGAGCAACATTTACGTTTGAACAATCATGTTCGGTACAAAGCTAGAGTTGACACAGGACTGCTTCTATTGGATGAGCTGTGTGTGCTGTAGTCTTGGAAAACAAAATGAAAGATCCAAAATTAATGTTCTGCTGCGTTTTTTTTATCCAATAAATTTACACTCAAATTTAATGTTCTAATTATTAGCTTTAAAGTATTTCAGTTTACTTTTAATAAAATTTGCTAATTATATTTCATAATTTTAGATTTCAGACTTATTTGAGCGTTCAGAAGGCACAGTATTGTATATCGCTGTAAATGATTGCTGCCACATATTGAAAAGACAACTGGACATAGTAAAGTTCTTGCCAGACCCCAAACACTCTGTATCGCTTTGCACATTTTTACCAGTTGTGATAAATGGAACATCGTGGTCTGAAACGCTTCACATGTAGACTTAATGTGGCTGCAGTAACCTTGAAAGACCTTATTATTGCTGTTCTTTTAGAGTATAGACTCATATTTACACTAGAAGAGAGCACTAATGAAGAGTAATAAATGAGGTTTGGTATTTCTAGGTTACTGTTTTCATTCATTAAGTCACGGTTTAGCTGTTTTCATATTAAACGTTTTATACTATTTTAGCAATGACCTGCTACCACATTCTTTTCACTCCACTCATTTTGCAGCCAAATCCAGATATGATTAATGATTAATATTATTAATTCACTATAACACATTTTAAAGGCTAAAGAATGGATAAAATTATATGTTTATGCATTAATCTGTAATATTCTGCCAGACATTTTTTCTGGCTTTATTAATACAATGCAGTATTGTATATTTTTATAATAGTCATTTCAACATTTTAACTGTTTAAATACTGCATGCGCACATAGGATCGTCGATTACAAAAGCCTTTCTTGACTTAGTGGAAACAGTTTGCATCTGCATTTCGTTTGTAGAAGGTAATTAGTCGGAAGTTAACTAGCTAACTCAAGCGAAGTTCATTTAAACAAGTGCCAATTTCATATGTTCGCGTATGTTGGAATAGACCCCCTTGTTGTTTACAGAAACTACAAAACCCTACTTTTGGCATATTTACTAAGTCTACCATCAGATTGTCTTACTCTAAATAGTGTATAATCAGTAAAAACTACAGTATTATAGCAATATTTTCACAAATAGAAGGGTTGTATTGTGTATATGCCATAATACATATGGCATATACATATGGCATAAGCTATAATATATAGCTTCAAAAATATTATAAAAGCAAAATGTATAACAAAAAAAGAATTAACTATGTATACTCTATTAATAACCATTTAAAAATTACTAGTACATCTTTATTATCTTTATCATCATCAATCTTTCTCACTATGTAAACAGATAAATGATGTGGACATATTCATAAGAATAATGCCATCTCATCAACTTGAGTAATAAATAAATGGTAAAATTGCTGTAAATACATAACTCATTAAAGCACCTAACCAATCACATTTCAGCATCTTTGGTTGCCAGCTTTTAAATATTTGTGCCTAGGCCTTCAGAATTCATTTTGCTGCCTCTGTAGCATTCAATATGTGTAGATCAACCTGTTGCTTCAACCAGTCATATTTTTCTTCCTCGATACCTGTGCCTTCTAGCGGGCGTACATTATGTCAGCATACTAATGCCTTCTGATTGGAGTGTGGCGGCATGGTGGCTAAGTGGTTAGCACGTTCGCCTCTCAGCACTAGGGATTCCCGGTTCAAATCCCCATCTGGGTGGAATTTCCATGTTCTCCCCGTGTCCGTGTGGGTTTCCTCCGGGTTCTCCGGTTTCCTCCCACAGTACAAAAACATGGATCAAGTCAATTGGGTTCTCCAAATTGCCCCATAAAGAGTGTGTCTGTGTGAGTGAGTGTGTGCCCAGTGATAGATTGGCGCCCTGTCCTGGGTGTATCTGCCCAGCTCCCAAAATGTTCTCCCCTGGATGGGCATGGGGACCCTAATATAGGATAAAAGTGGAAGATAATGAATGATTGGAGTGTACTTTGGATGAGTGGACTTTTTCAGCCATCAAAACATTTCAGAAATATAACTCAATGAAGCTAAAAAAAACTTAGATATTCCATTATAAATTTTTGTGCTGATATTAATGTTTACTAGTGAAACTACAGGAGAACACTGAACAACAATGGTGTCTTTCTCTGTGTGTATGCTTCTGTTTAAAACTGACACTGTGATAGTGATGCTGATCATCGCCTCCCTGATTCCAACTTCAGCTCAGTGTTTGCACAGATTGTGTATAAATGTACACAATATGCTGACCTGACTCCATCAATGACAAGCTGTATAAATGTACACAATCTGTCTGACTGTGAATTTGTTGATCCCTAAAATTTAGGAGATGGTGGTGCAACCATTTCCAGTCTAATTTAGCTTCAACAACAGTTTTACTGTGGTCTGTTTTACTGTAGTCTGTTTTACTGTGGTGTTCATGGTGAATGATAAATGTAGAAGAGTTTACATTAGCACTGCCATTAAACCTAATGATCATTCTTATTGACTGGCAGGCAGATGTGTCTATCATCGGCATCCAGTACCCAATTCTCTGATCAAGATATATGTTTTTTAACCTAATGAAATCCATAAAATTCCTTATGTAAAATCATGTTGTAATCAATCTTTTAAGAACAAGCAGAAATCATGGATATGAAAATCAAAATATGGAGGACGAGCTCACTTTTATTGAAGGTGGACTTGATTTGTATTGATTTGATCTGATCTATCCTTAAACACTTTGCCATGTGATATGTTGCACATTGGTCTATATTAAGGTCAGACACTGTATAGATTGCTGTAGTCATGGATAATGTTACTAAAATGTGCAATGGTCAGGTCAATTAAGTTTTGAATCAGCTTGATCCTTAAAGTAGTGTAGCACAACTTTGCCAAAAGCCATTTAATAACAATTTATTAGCAATAATTTAAGCTTCAGCAATTATACTATGAAGCAAAGAATAAAAGATGGCTAAAGGATCTTTTGCAGCAACATGCACAGCTGCTGTTATAAGGTAGCCAGCTACCTTTAGACCTTGCTCTGTACCCAACCCCCATTCAGCACACCCACACTCCCTACCCATGTATGCCTCCCCAAACTCAAAAATACATATAATCGGTATATCTCTGTTTAAAGTGCACACACAGGTACTTACTATGTTTTCTCAAGTATCTTAACACAGACGTTTCTCTACTGTTAGACAATTAGCCACATATCTACACACCCACGCATGCTGTGCATCCCATTTGCAAATGCTTGGACACCATCACTGTATCTAAGGCTGCTGCAGAGAGAGTATGCTGCATTCTGCATTCTTCATCATCGCAGATAATAACGAGACTCTAGTGAGTTTGGAGTGTTCATATAGGGTAAAGCTGGCAGAGTTAAAGCCTGTACAAGTGGGACATTTGTGTCTTGACATCAACATGTTTGGTGTCTATCAAAGAGGAACCTTTTTGGGATAATACTACCTCACAAAATATGGAATATTATCTCTCAGAAAAGAAAAATATGGTCACCATTTTTAGTTTTGACAATTATAGGGCAATATTTTCTTTTTCAATAAACTGACAACACTACAATTGACACCGACTGTTCAGTGTATGATGCATTCTGCCGTATTACAAGTTATTAATAGATCAAATAATTGTTAGTTATGAAAGATCTGACCTTTTTTTTGACTGATTCTGCTACTTATCTGTTAGTCCAAGCCAAACTCTGCAGCTTGTCTTGTGTTTAACCAAGTTACTACACCGCCTATCTCTTTCTATTGGTTTCTAGTAGCTGCCCACATTTAATACAAAGCAGTGACTCTGAATTTGTCCCTCTTCCCTTAACTCTGTTTTCCAAAAAGATACCCCATCTCCTTTACTGCCACCTACTGACAACTGCAAACATCTGCTAAATGTGAATATTATGGCAGTGTGATGATGGTAGGGCTATGTTCATTTATGTTGAAGATTTGTTTTGTATTCAGTCAACACTCAGTTAATGCAATCACATGGAATGGCAACTACATGGAATGATCAATAATCTCATTGTCAAGCATGTTTAAGATCATTACATGTTAAGAGCACTTGGTGCTGGGTTATTATGTTGCACTGCATGGTGCTTTGCATGTGGTGTCTCTACATGCAAGAGCCTCAGATGACACCCCATGTGGTAGCAGTCGGTTTTCCTGATTTCAGTTCTGGGAAAGCTGACGGTTAAGGTGCTTTGATGCTTTGTAGAAATCAGGTCACTTAAAAAGTGTTAAAAATATTGAGAAATGTAAGTTGGTAAAGTTTCTGTTCTGAATTGTAAATTAAGTGGTTTGTTTTTGAGTGATGCTGGCAGTCTGTATGCTCCAGAGAAGAAAATGTCCTGTTGGTCACTAGGATGTTTGATTTTGATGCTAGACCGGAGAGTACAAAAATTCTGAGATGTTGGCCTTTGCTATTTTATTGTAGGGCATATATATATTGTTGTTCTTATGCTTATGACACACTGAAAGAAATTAGGATGCCTTTTTATTTCTGATGCTAAGTGATTACCTGCAGCTACAAAATGCTACCATATCATGAAGATTTATCTTGTTCTGACATTATTCTCCTCCTATACTATAGGTCCTATCTTTCACACTTTGCAATTCACATCCTGATGCTCATTGCTTTCTTACGTCTTGTCAACAGTTTTTTTTTCTTTTTTGTTTTTACAACTTTTGTCTGCATTGTTTAATTAGCAATACTGCTGAAGAATGACTGAAAACAACAGTCAGACATTCATTACTTTGTTGACCGTTAATTTACCAGACATGCGTGTATACCCCCTCTTGTTACACACACATTAACATGTAGCAGGGCACAAACCTAGAGAACATGACAAAGTTTTTGTATATATGGATAAAAAGGATTTTGTTTTGTTTTATTGTTTGTCAATATCATTATTCAAAATTGATCCACCCTTCACAACTGTAACAGCTTTTACTTTTTATTTAATGCTTTCTATACAAATTTGGCATGTCTAAATAATTTTGAGAATATTTCCAGAAAAGATTCGATTGATTGACTTTTTTTTTACATTTAACCCACATATAAAGGAGCCAGCTAACAGAGGAAATGCTTGCTGAATTAGAAAAAAGCGTATTGAATAAAAAAAAAAAACTGTGCCATTATTCACAGTGCACCCACTTTTGTTAAGCAAAGGTATGATGTAATCCTTTAGTGATGAGTAACACATAACTGAATAATTTACAGTCACTGTAACATTCAATTAATAACATTTACTGTGCTAGGAATAAATATAGAAGTGGGGTAAATTTCAGCTCCTGAAAAAGGTTTGAATACATTCAATGTAATTTATAGGTGAGAAATGCTAAAACAGCTTATCAGAGAAGTAAAAAATCCCTTTAGAGATCCCTTTAGAGGTTTACACTACAGATTAAATATATTAAGATATGAAAAGATTATGAGTTAATAATCATACTTATTACACATTAAAAACATTTATTTTATTATTAGTCATACATGTGCATGGCAAAATTGGGTAGTGGTCAGCATGTCTGCCTCTCAGTGTGAGGATCCAGGTTCAAAATCTTGTTGGAGTTTCCATGTTTTTCCTATGGTTTCCTCTGTGTTCCTTCCACAGTCCAAAAACATGGATTTAAGGTAAAATGCCTGCTCTAAAATGCCCCTACTAGTGTGTGCATCTGTGTGAGCAAGTTTTAGCCCAGCAATAAATTGGCACTCCGTCCTGGGTGTATCTGTCCTGTGCCTGAAACGTTCTCCCCTGGATATGAATGTGGAACACCCTGCGACCAGAGTAGAAGATTGGTATATAATTAAAGATAATGAGATAAGATGCATACATGTGGGATTGCTAAGCATTTATCTTAAATGATTGCAGATTAACATGCTTTTTTATATCATAGAATAAAGGACACACTGAAATTTCAATTACACAACATCCTCACATGGACTGTGTTAATTTACCATTATTAATCTAAAGTAACACTGGTCATGGTTTTTCCTCAGGCAAAGAGCACACAGTGCTATATTTAGGCAAGCAATAAATAACTCTGACATGTGCTGTCTAATAGTTTTACACTAAACATGGAGGAAAATTGCTGCATGAATGAATGTCTTGAGGCATTTTAGATATCCATAATCCTATGTTTAAAAGAGATGGAAAATTCCTGCCTTAAACAAAAATTTTTAACTGCACTCTATGCTAAAGTAAATGACATGGATAATCTCCATAACGACTAAGAAAAAAACCCTTTAATGGACAAAGACTTGATAAAGGACTAGTCATTGTTGGGCAGTTAATAAGTAGCAATCATTATTATTTTTTCTGAATTTATTATTTTAAAATGTTTAACTGTTCTTTACTTCATTGCAATTAGCAGTAATGAGCTAGTGTTTTATGTACAGGATGCTTTACATCTTATCTTCTGCTTAATCCTATACTTGGGTCGTGGGAGGAAACCGGAGAACCTGGAAGAAACCCACATGGACATGGGGAGAGCATGGAAACTCCACCCAGATCGGGATTTGAACCTGGATCCTCAGCACTTGACTAACGCGAACATGCTAACCACTAAGTCACCATGATGGGATTTTATTAATATCTATTTTGACAACTGCTATTTCAGGAGTCAGGTGATAACTTCAACTCCATTGGAACATATGGTACCATTCATAGTATAAACAGCAGGCGCCCCAGCCACTTATCCCAGCTCTTAGCATCCTGGTACACTTCCAAATTATCATTTGAAGTGCATGATTAAAATGTCAATTGGAGGATACAAATCAATTAGATTCACAACAATATGTGTGGTGGTGGTTCAGGTATAAAATGTCTCTTTTAGAATGGATTTTTGGATACCAGCACAGCAGATAATTTTAAGATGTTGCACAATAGTGTTGATTCTGGATTTGCATTGCATATTCTATCAGGACTAACACAAAATGATTTCATTATACATATTTGCTCAATAAATTCCATTCTTTTTTTTATTTAGAATTTGTAGGATTGCAATTTGTAGGATTAAATGACACCAGCCAATGAGGTGGCTGGTGGATTCTCCAACTGGTAGTAGGGGTGAGCCATTATATGGTGGACTGTTTTTTCTTGCCCTAAATGTTGTTTTAAGCCACTAGGAATACATATATCAGTGGTGGGCTTTTAGGTCCTTCCCTGAAGGCCTACATTATTTGACCCACAGACTGATGTAAATTATATTTTATCCATGAATACTAATTAAATAATTCCAAATGCTCTGTCCATTTTTTTTCATAGAGTTTTCACTGATTGCCCTGCTTTCAGATGTGATTTCTTATTAAAGCACTTAACAATTCACATTTCAGAATCATTGGTTGCCAGGTTGTTGCTCTTTTTTCTGCAGCTTGTGTCCCAATTTGCCATTGAAATAAAGTGCAGGTGCATTCTTTACCTGACCTGATTTTTACAAACAGGATGTAAAAGACATACCTCCTGTCTGGCTGACATCAAATGTGTATTTGGCTAAACTCCCATTTTCCTTGGTGTTTTGGAAAAACTATTATTCATTTAGAAATATGTGTACTCAAATAATTTAAAAAAACTAAATTAGCGATTAAATGTAAATATGTCAAAATGACAGAATTTTATAATTGGTTAATTTAGAATTGGTTAATTGTAGTTTCTTAAATTACCATTGTGTACAAAGGTATTAGATATACCCATCTCATTCTATTTATTTCCCTCCTTCCTTCCAGGTAACTGAACTGAATGAAGCTCTGTCTAATGAGGAACGGAACCTACTTTCAGTGGCCTACAAGAATGTAGTAGGAGCCAGGCGCTCATCATGGCGCGTCGTCTCTAGCATCGAACAAAAGACCTCAGCCGATGGCAATGAAAAGAAGATAGAGATGGTGCGTGCCTACCGTGAGAAAATAGAAAAGGAACTGGAAACCGTGTGCCAGGATGTGCTTAACCTGCTGGATAGCTTCCTGATCAAGAACTGCAGTGAGGCACAGCATGAGAGCAAGGTCTTTTATCTTAAGATGAAGGGTGACTACTACCGCTACCTGGCTGAAGTGGCCACAGGTGAAAAGCGTTCTGCCGTGGTTGAATCCTCTGAAAAGTCATACAGTGAAGCTCATGAGATCAGCAAAGAGCACATGCAGCCCACGCACCCCATCCGTCTCGGCCTGGCCCTCAACTACTCAGTCTTCTACTACGAGATCCAAAACGCACCTGAGCAGGCATGCCATCTGGCCAAGACAGCCTTTGATGATGCAATTGCCGAGTTGGACACGCTCAACGAGGACTCCTACAAAGACTCCACCCTCATCATGCAGCTGCTTCGAGACAACCTGACGCTCTGGACAAGTGACCAGCAAGATGATGAAGGTGGCGAGGGCAACAATTAAAAAAAAGTGAAAGAGAGCCAGGTGTGGAGTAAGAAATCCCTCAAGAATATCCAGTTTCCTTGCTGTAACACACAGTAAATCACTTGTGTTCACAAAACGACAAAATGACAAAAAAAAAGCATAGGTAAAAACAAAATGTTGGCAGCCAACTATTGTTTGCTAGTGGTATCGCCACAACCGCACTTCTTATCTTCTCTTAAGAAATTCAATGCAATTACCTGGCATAGGCACTTGAGTTGAGTCACTAGTTAAGAGCTTAAAAAGTAAATGTAACAATGTCCCCTGTCATTTCTTAAAAGTGCTGAAGTAGGAATTGGGTGAAAATGGTTTAAAAAAAAAAAAAACACTACCAAAAAGTGGCATATGACTCGTTTATGTAGTGAAACATGGGTTAAACATATGAAGAAAAAAAATTATATTATAAATAATACAAAAAAAGTAAAACACTTGAATGTTATTGCCTCATAAGAGTTTGTACTACAATTAGTCTAAAATTAATTCAATACATATTTATAAATCTTAAAGCTAAAGAAAGTCAGTCAGCTATTTCCTTAAAGGCCAAACTGCTATTTGAAATGCTCCACAATCTAAACACATGTTTATAGGTCCACGGGTCTATGGACAAGACAGAATATTCATAAAATAGAATGTTATTTCCCTTGACTTCAGAGCCCTGCTGGTGACATCCCTTCTTAATAAAATGAAGCCTGGCCACAATTTATTAATCTGTGGGAACCAGATTCTAAGACAATCAAACAAGTCAGTAAGGTGTGATCTCATCTACATTGAGGATCATGTTCCCACACTTCAACGTTCCTGTTCTTAAACCTTTCTAACTCATTTGTATGTAATAAGATCTCATTCCTACGCTTTAATAAGTCATGGCAATGCCTTTAATTTATTAAATGTCACCAGCAGGGCTATATACTTGACAGCAGCATTTTTAGGCTTTTAAGTAAAACTAATTGCACATTTATTATTATTATTATTATTATTATTATTATTATTATTATTATGCTAATGTCAAGAAGTATATCATAATAAATTAACCAGTCTCATTTTAATAAAAAAAATAAAATGCCACTATTTAATCGAAATCACACGGCCCTGGCCCTTACTCTAAAATGTTTTGCAGAGCAGTTCAGAATCACTTAGATCCCTCGGACCGTGCACTGAATGGAACTGACTGGAACAATTGTCTGTTTTTTTGTATCCTTATGGACTGATTGTACAATTAGAGCCAGAGCACTGGCTGTCAAAATGGGAGTTGATTTCAAGAAGCTTTGAGGTTTGTGGGTTTTTGCTTTAATTTTGTTTACATTTTTTTTTTTGAAAATGCACTTACCTATCATGCTGTTTCTCAGAGTAAAATAATTTACTGCTCCAATATTCTCAATAATACAGTATTGTGCATGCTGGTGATGTATTTATGAGGTAGCTTAACTTAAAGCAAATGTTGATGTTACATATTCATAGGAATGAGAAATGACAAGAATTCTGATTATTTTCTATTTATTCTTTTGTATTGAATCATTTGAAATATTTTTCTTGATTAATAGCTCCTTTACTGAAGTCCTATACACTAAGAGCAATTTGTAATAATACACAGATAGCTCTTTTCTACTAAGAAAAGTCATGGAAGAACGACGCCACTTTTGAATGAAAACATATTGTCTCGTGTTGATACTGTTGGTTCTGTAACATGTTGACTCACAGACCATCATTTCTTTCTTTTTTTCTTTTTTTACTTTACGCTTTCTCTTCTGCTTTCATAAATGTGAGCATTGTACCGGATGCACAAAAGAAAAGAAATAATAATAATAATGGTGATAATAATAAAAACAATTTAAAATATAACATCCTTCTAAACCACATTTCAGTGGACTGCTGTTATGCTTTTACATCCACATATCTTAAAGGTAATATATTGTCTTTGTGTGTGTGCTGTAAAATTAAACCGTAAGTTAAACTTGAATTTTAAATATTATTGATTACAGGTATAGTATGAGTCAAAAGTTTCAACATACCTCCTTTTTGCTCCTTTTATTGTCCTTGGTATCAGTTCCACTTACTGTAAAAATGGCTTTCCAGACTTTAGTTCATCTGTCTGTGGACTACAGTACATACTGTGTACATCCCCTTTATACCATTATACCTGTTCTGTGATGCTCCTGACCAATAGAGAACAAAGAATCAACAAGGAACTAACGAAAAAAGAAAACAGATGTACTAGGGTCTGTAAATTACAAAGTGCATTTATATGGTAAGTGGAGATAAAAGATAATGGAGCAAGAAGGAGGTGTGTCCAAACTTTTGACTAGATATACAGACTATATAGACAAAACCTAAATAAACACTGGTCCCTCTTTCTGCTCTAAAAACAGCTTTATATTTACATACATATTACATTTAGTCATTTAGCAGACGCTTTTATCCAAAACGACTTACAAACGAGAACAACACAAGTCAGACAAAGGTCAAATTTGTGAGGTCAGACAAAGGTCTAGAGATCTTTGCAATCGGCATTCTATTTCATCTTAAAGTTATGAATAGGTTTTGGGGTCAGAATTCGATGTGAACCAGTCAACTTCTTTCACACTAAATCACCCCAAATATGTGTGGAGTCAATAGCAATTCAATTCAAAACAATCTGTGAAATACTAACACAAAATGATAAAAAAAATCAAAATATTTGTACAATTGCAGGTGTAAAGTATAATAGTCAAGAAACAGAACACTGACATTACAAGAATAGAATCCAACGAAACATGTGATTTGAAGAATTATTTATTGAACATGACTATAAACTGAGATTATGCAGACATGGAAACATGAGAGGAGTATAGACTATTCAGCTGTATCTAATGCTGTTGTTTGCAGCACAGCGTGTTCTGGTGCCTCACTTAGTGCCAGCAGTTTTGGTTTGTGGTTATTCTTTGAACATAATATCAAAATAAATAGTGAACAATTTCAACACTCAGGGAGTGACTTATTACATTACTGAAATATTATATCTAAATTGCCTTTAAAAAGTATCAACTTATTTATTTTAAACGTATAAGTACACTGCACTTTTACAAATGAAAAGCCATATTTTTTTTACTTGTAATTAAAATAAGACAACAGAAGATATCAATCTGACAGTAAATAGTACTTAACTTCTAGAATATTAATCTTAGATAACATTTAAATATAGTACTATACTTTAGATTGTTTTCACTTTATTCTGATTTGTTCAGTTTGTGTTGATCATTAGAAAATTGCAGGTAAATAAAAAATGCACTTAAATTAGAAAGGCTAAAGGCACCTCCTATAGTAAAGTTTCTGCAGCCATTGGATTTTAATTGATCATTGTAACCATATTATCTTTGCTTAGAAGGCAGATCAATAAGTTTTTTTTAAGGCCACACTAAGCTGTTTGTAAAATAGGCATTAAAAATAAGTCAAATACACACAGTGGCCCAACGGATTGGAACTAATTAGCTTCTGTATTTTTTTTTATCACACTGTTTAATTTAATGTTTAAAAAAGTGGCCCATAGCCATTTCTTAATCTAATCAAAAGTGCTCAACAGGTTTATACAAATATAGACTTGAAGAAAATTATTATTACCTGCATCCCACCAATGGCCTATAGCTGATAATCAGAGGTTTATACTCTCCTTCTTTTATGGATCTCAGTAGCATATCACATGAAAGGGAAAGTTCCTGAGGTGCTTGCACTGAGGTAAAGTGACCCTGTACTGTGCGTGGCATAAAAATGGCTTTGAGGCAGAATCTTTGGACATGCTGTCGTCTCTGACCCAAAGTCCGCTAACCGGAGTGTGTCTGCTTGTAATATTCAGTTCCACCACTCTACACTTGGCCACCCCTATGCATGGTGTGTTACAAGATTAATGAAGATGACTGGATACGCTCTGCCATTTAACTGGAAATTCATTCTGTATATAGAACAAGAGCAGCACACGTACAGGATTACAGCATTAAGAGTGTATAATTGTAGTTTACATTTAGTAAAACATTCTCCAAGAAGGCAACATTATTATATTATGAACATTAAATCTTATAAACTAAACATTTCAAAATACTTTAGCACTTTTGAGTTACCATACCTGTATTCAGAACAAGAGCATATGTACAATACACTATGAGAAGGGAAAAGGTGCTAGTTTAGTCCAGCAACAACTCATGTATTGATAGAAAGCTGGAAAGAAAGACCAGGGCATTTAAGAGCAGTCAATTCACCTCGAATCCATGTTTTTAAACTGTGAAAAAAAAGGAAAGAAAACCCATGTGGACACAGGGAGAAACTTCATACAGATTGGGATTCGAAACTTAATTTTCTAACTTTAATTTTGTAAAAGTATTTATTCCTTTATTATCTTCCACTTTACAGCAGATGCAGCAAGGGTAATGTGCCAATCTATCACTAGACATACTCTCACAGACTATACTAATAGGGAAATTTTAAGTTGTTTTTTTTGTTGTTGTTGTCAGATCAAAATACAAAAGAAAAAAAACTCTGTTGACCTGAGTTTTTAGTGTCACTTTGAATTGAGTAGTTAGTGGATTGATTAATGGTTTCCAATGACTGTCATTACATCATTTTGTCCTTAATAATTTTTAATCATTATTTTAAATACATTCCAGCTCTTGTTTTATATTAAAATACATTAGAACAGATTTAAACTTATAGGAAAATAATTAATTATTATAAAATTTAAACCAGTTTGCAGAGAAAACTGATTTGTATTTACAAGGAAATTTACAAATATACACATTTTTATAGTAAAAAGAAGATATCCTCTGTCATATGATGTCTTTCTCTAAACACTTAAAAAGACTGGTCTGACCAAAGATGTTGGGACAGAGTATTTTTCTTGAGGCTGAAAAAACAGGTCTTCAAGAAGAAGCATGAGGTGGACCTGATGGCAAACACAAACCCAGATGAAATATACAGCATCCCAGAGGGATTTTGAAGTACCACAGCTGTGTCAAATAAAAACAAAGGCTTCATACTCCCAAGAACAAGTAAATAAATGTGTGGTGCTTTTGACTGTCAAAATGTTTTGTCCTTAGTAAACATCATATAAATCATATAAATAATGACCTTATAACTTAAAACTATAAAAACTTCATAAAATACAAGTTAAGTTAATTAATAACTAATTATTAACTACTGTCTCTAATTTTTTACCTACAAGTTGGAGTGATAAAGTAGATTAAGTTTATTAAAGAGCACATTTAGGGTGATTAAAAACTATATTCTGATTTATCTGATTCACATAAACCAGTGCAACACAATACAACCACACCATTATCACTGCAATGCTGAAAATGTATTTGGAGCTGAAATGCTGGATACTGAGTGTATAGAGTTTGATTAATCTAATTCAAAATGAAGTTTATAGTTTTAGTTGCTTTTATAACTGTACTCAGGTGTCTAAATACTTTTGGTCTCATAGTGTAAGACGAAATACTTAAACTAACAATGGATGGTAAAAGTTATTAATGCTAATTGCTTAAGGTGGATGAAAACCCATCATTTACTGGCTTGGTGGATGCTCTATATTTTAACAGGCTGAGCAGATTTTGTTCCAAGAAAACATCCAGGAAGTTCATCAGGTAATTGTTTTCATTAAATTTTTTATCCACACCAGAATAAATAATGTAAAGACCATACCACAGGTGCAATGTCCACATCTTAAATATTCAGAATTCAGTTTATAATGAAATGCAGACTGTAAAATTCATGTGAAAAATACATATAACGTCTACTCTGTATTATATATTATTTTATAAACATCTGAATTATAACTGTATTCTTTCACTTACCTTTCCTCCCACAGTCCAGAAACATGGATTCAAAGTGAATTGGCTGCTTTAAATTGCTGCTCTAAAGAGTGTGTTTGTGCATGTGTGCATGTTTGTGCATTGTGTGAGTGGGTGTGTCCCCAGCGATAGATTGGCACCCTGTCCTGTTTGTATCTGCCCAGCGCCCTGAGAACCCCCCGTGGCCCTATTAGAGAATAAAGGGGAAGATAATGGATGGATATAAAATGGGCAGCACGGTGGCTTAGTGGTTAGCACGTTCGCCTCTCAGCTTTAGGGATTCAAGGTTCGAAACCCAATCTGGGTGGAGTTTCTCCCCGTGTTCGCGTGGGTTTCCTTTGGGTTCTCCGGTTTCCTCACACAGTCCAAAAAACATGGATCAAGTCAATTGAGTTCTCCAAATTGCCCCTATAGAGTGTGTTTGTGTGCTTGTGTGTGCCCAGCGATAGATTGGCGCCCTGTCCTGGGTGTATCTGCCCAGCGCCCAGACGTTCTCCCCTGGATGGGCATGGGGGAACCCCCCCGCGACCATAATAGAGGATAAAGTGGAAGATAATGGATGGATGGATAATATATACATGATATAATACAGCCAGAGGAGTAAACTGAGTTTATATGCAGCAAACAGAAATGAACAAAAGACACGACGACACTGTACTGATGTCCATATATAAATTCAATTTAATTCAATTTGATTATACAACACAATGGGAAATAGTTCAAAATTAAATCAATAAAATAATGAATATTCACAACAACAACATATATTATAAATATTTATGAAGATATTTTATTTTATGAGGAAGGATTTGCATCAGCACAAGCCAATTCAGCACAATTCTGCTGTTTGCAGCCCTACATTGCGATCAAATTATCAGAATCAGAATCAGATTAATTTTGTCAAGTATGTTACTGTTAGGGGGCGGCACGGTGGCTTAGTGGTTAGCACATTCACCTCTCAGTGCTAGGGATTCCCGGTTCGAATCCCCATCTGGGTGGAGTTTCCATGTTCTCCCTGTGTCTGCGTGGGTTTCCTCCGGGTTCTCCGGTTTCCTCCCACAGTCCAAAAACATGGATCAAGTTAATTGAATTCTCAAAAATTGCCCCATATAGAGTGTGTCTGTGTGAGTGAGTGTGTGCCCAGCGATGGATTGGCGCCCTGTCGTGGGTCTATCTGCCTGTTAGACGTGGGTCTATCTGCCCGTTAGACGTTCTCCCCTGGATGGGCATGGGGAACTCCACCGCGACCCTAATAGAGGATAAGCGGAAGATCATGAATGAATGAATGAATGTTACTGTTAGGATCTTTTGATTTTGAAAAAGGCAGAAAGGACGAGCTGATGCAAAAATGGTCGCCTCAACTCATTTATTGGGGACAAAGAAAACTTCAGGGACATCGTCAGTAACTCACACTGGCCAGCGGGTCTGCCATCCTCAGCGTTCCGATGCTGTCTGCCTCCGGGTCTGAGTGAAAGTGCGCCCCCCGCAGTGTTTACCTGGGTATATATCTGTTACGTCTAGTTCCCGCCCCTTAACTGACTAAGCCAATCGCAGATTACCCCCCCTAGGTTTTAAATCAGCCAATCCCAGCCCAGTATTTTCCCAGCGGCGGCAAAATCAGAGGTCCTTTGTTTGTCTTTCGACCATATTGGGACTCTCATTATGTATAAGAAATTTAAAATTTCTGACATTACACACAAGGAATTTGGTTTCGGAATGCTGGTGTCTCTCTAGTAACTTTACAAACCAGACATTAATAGAGGTGCACAAGACAGGTTCAATAATCGCAGAGCAGAACTGCCTCAACAGTTTCTGTGGCAAGCTATGTTTCCTTAGCTGATGCAGCTGACAGAGGAATTGTATCCTCTGTTGGGTCCTCTGTTATTCTTCTTAACCTCCAGGATTGACAATTCCATGTTAAAATATTCAATAGCATATAAAGTCTCTCATGTGTGAGCTCTTTTGTCATTTACAAGATCTTGTCCTAAATAAGCTTTATTAATGTTTTCTTAGTTTTCTAATTTTCTTGTTTAGTGCTTTTAAGTTCCCAAGTAGGTGGTTTTGGCCTTGACATTTCCATATTAATACAAAATGCTAAAGGAGGGCAATTTTTGATTATGGAACAGCAACTTCTACAAACAATTCAAGGCTCTAGTACTGGGAATAGAATACCACCAAAGACTGAGGCTGTGTTTCCTAGTGGCATGTACTGTTTTCTGTGAAATACTGCCACCGTGATGGTAGAAGAGGTTGACATGCATATTTAACACAGAAGGCAGAAATTAGTGTGACTCTTGAAAAACTAAAGTTCCTAAACCCCTTAACTTTAGGCTCTGATAGTGTATTAACTGTTAATGTTTGTAAAACACATTCTATGTGTATCTAACATCATATTTTCAACAAAAAAAGCCCCATGCTGTGTAAAAGTACTGGCCATTTTATTAGGTTTGTACAAAACACTTTATTTTTAGTAGTTCCACCTAAACCCACCTGGATGTGGTTCCATAATTACAGGCCTGTGTCTATTTGTGTTTCTTCATACTTTTTAAATTTAAGTTTTCTAATGATCAGGAGCACAACAGGACAACTTTGAAGCAAGTAATATTTAAGTGGGGCATGATTCTCAGCAGTTCAGTGATATTGACCTGGCGGCTAGTTATGCTAAACAAAAAGATTAGGCATAGCATTTTTTAAACACAGTGTTCACTTACTTTGCTGTATTTCAAACACATCTACCTTGATATTCCACTTTGTGTATATTAAGTCAGACAGTAATGTTGGTCATATTATCCCTTGTTGATGGTTACAGGATGCTGTGGCTGGAACTTTAGTTTGGTAAAATATTCAGTTCACCAGTGACTGTAACAAGGTGTTTAACAACACGTAGGTGTCTGAACTACTCATACTAACATGACTGCACTAATACGCCACTGCAATGTAAGTGTCACTACAGTGTTTGGAATCATTAATCACCCAAATAATCCATAGTCTGTCCATGGTCCATGGGAATGTATTCTGTGGGGATCCTGGTAATTGACTACCTGAGTACAGTTGACTAACCGAGTACAGTTGACTAACCGAGTACAGCTTTACAATGTGTAAAGCAACAGATGTGACTAGTGTTTGGAATCTTAGAATTACTAAATGGTAGATAAAACTGATAAACAATGACAGTAGGAAAGTAAGACAAGGATGTTTACAGAATGGATGGTTGTGTAACAAGTAAGACTTTCAGTGATGAGAAACCTGTGGGAAAATTTCCAACAGCACTGCTACAGGTGAACAGTCTTATAGATGTTGCCAGAAAGACGAGACAGATGGAAGCACAGCAGGAGCTGTTCAAAGAAAATTGTGTTGGAAATAATTGTGTTTTGAAAAAAAGGAGCATTTAATGTTTTGCACATATCACAGAAACTAATATCATTGTGTTGCTTGAGGACAGATTATCAGGGTTCACTATCCAGCTCATTCATTCATTCATTATCTCCCGCTTATCCTCTATTAGGGTCGCGGTGGGGTTCCCCATGCCCATCCAGGGAAGAAACGTGTCGGGCGCTGGGCAGATAAACCCAGGACAGGGCGCCAATCCATCGCTGGGCACACTATCCAGCTAAGTTTAAAAAATATATCTGGTAGATGGTGACTGGTAGATGGTGGCACGGTGGCTTAGTCATTAGCACATTCACCTCTCAAACGTTGGGGATCCAGGATCGAAACCTGATCTGGGTGAGTTTGCATGTTCTCCCCATGTCTGTATGGGTTTCCTCCGGGTTCTCCGGTTTCCTCCCCCAGTCCAGAAACATGGATTCAAAGTGAATTGGCAGCTCTGAATTGCTGCTCTCAAGTGTGTGTTTGTGTAAGTGAGTGTGTCCCCAGAGATAGATTGGCACCCTGTTCTGGGTGTATCTGCACAGAGCCAGAAATACCCCCCTCCCTATAGTAGAGGATTAAGCAGAAAATAATAGATGGATAGCTAGTAGAAGAAGTGTTTAGTGTTGCACTTGTTCTACCATTTAAAATCATAGTTGTAGCAAGATGCTTTCAGAAAACATAGCCAAATGATAGTCCTCTCCGTCCACTACTATATTACACCAAACCTAATAATTTTAATCAGAAGAAGAATAGATCTGAAATATTATACTTAAATAAGCAAATACAGCAAAGTATTTGTAAAAAAAAAATAAATAAAATATATATATATATATATATATATATATATATATATATATATATATATATATACATATATATATATATATATATATTCATTCATTCATTCATTCATTCATTATCTTCCGCTTATCCTCTATTAGGGTCGCGGTGGGGTTCCCCATGCCCATCCAGGGGAGAACGTCTCGGGCGCTGGGCAGATAGACCCAGGACATCCATCGCTGGGCACACACTCACTCACACATACACACTCTAAATTGGGCAATTTTGAGAATTCAATTAACTTGATCCATGTTTTTGGACTGTGGGAAGAAACCGGAGAACCCGGAGGAAACCCACGCAGACACGGGGAGAACATGGAAACTCCACCCAGATGGGGATTCGAACCGGGAATCCCTAGCGCTGAGAGGCGAATGTGCTAACCACTAAGCCACCGTGCCGCCTATATATATCCCCCCCCCCCCCCCCCCCCCCCCCCCCCCCCCCCCCCCCCCCCCCCCCCCCCCCCCCCCCCCCCCCCCCCCCCCCCCCCCCCCCCCCCCCCCCCCCCCCTTTTTACTGAGCATTGTATTACTTTATAAATACACCCATTAAATGAAAATAAAAGGGGAGATTTTTTTTCCATTCTTTCTTTTTATTTCATGATAGAGAATAATGCCAGCCCTCTGAGAACTGCCCTACTTTATGCCTAAGTGAGCATGTGTTTATTAACATGTTTATTTTTTTTTTATAACTGGCTCACAGCTACACAAGAAGCTGACAAAAGACTGCTCTTTGGCTCAACACTAATGGATGAATGAAGACTGGGGTGAATAGGTGGATGGGGGACAGCCTAGGTAGATCAATAATTATGGGCATTACAAAATGTTATTTAAATTGAGACTCAAAAAAATCTTGTTTTTTAAAGGGAATGCTTCACATCACTTTATATGTGTATTTGTAAAATGTAGGTTGAAGACTTATTAAAGACTTCTTGGATAAAATGATTTTTGTTATTCCCTGTTGCAAATTAATAATGTAGTGTGTAAACAAGAACAACTAAAGATTCATAATGAGGAAACCACTAGAAGGAACAGTTCAACAATACACTGACTGAAACGTGTGTACTGTGGCCAAAGCATTAGAAGTGCAAAATATTCAAACCTGTGTAATATTCAATCCTGATGCTGACAGGACATCTTTAACTGTGTTAGAACTTGTCCAGCAAGTCCAGAACTTGCAATGGATAAGTTACAAAAACAGCAATAAAAAGCACCAGTAATGTTACAACACACTTAACCATCATACAGCAATTAAGAGTTGTTTAAATATTGTTTAACTGTGTTTTGTTGTTGACTACATATACCGCAATATGACTACAAAATGTTCAATAAGCATATCTAAACCAAACCTTTCAAAGAGGAGCATTTGCACATAACTAATAAAGTCACTTTCTGTCATTTGAATAAAGGGGCTTTTGGTGTATTTTACACTAATTAAAATAAGGTGGTGAAGAGATGAACTTTATAGAGTCCAAACCAATGTACAATGTGACAGCGGTCAGTGCTGTCACCCCAAAGCAAAAAGGTCCAGGTTTTAATTCATGGGTGAAGTAAATACATCACTTTGGGTCCTCCTTATGCCTGTGTGGTTTTATTCCATTGTGTCCAGTTCACTCCCACACTCCAAAGACATGCTGATAGGTCAACTGGAGATACTAAATTGTACTTGCCACTGGGGTAAATATCAGTGTTAATATCAGTGCATTAGTTCTATGTCTGCATTAGGAAGGGTATCAGGTGTTAAGCTGCGCCAAATCTAATGTACAGAGCTTTCCACTGAGGCAACACATATCAGAAACAGCTGCATTAAGAGGTAGGGAATAAGAAGTAGACTCTTAAAAATACTGCTTAAATAGTAATCATTTGTGTTATAGTATACATCAACAATGGCTTACTTTATTATGTTTATTACGTATTACTTATTAAGTAACTGACCAATTGTCAATATTTAATTTGTTGTCTGTAAGACAATTCAAACTATATTAATAATATTCATTAGTGAATGTATAGCTGTGACCTTATATTTTAAGGTTAAGAATCTATCACTAGAGGATCTTACACTGGTGTGCAGAAATACACGCAGATACACGCACACACACACTTACAGACACTTATGCTGTAGCAGTGCTCATCACGTTTCCACATGCCGGATGCAGCACATGGCAGTGTTTACTATAAATAGAGAGATTATTCATCTTGAAAGAAATACTGTAATGCAAAAGCAGTGTGTATTAACAGTGGTTTCGTAGACATGCACACATACATACACACTTACACCCATGTACCAATAAGGTAAAGCCAACTAAAAGATGTTGCCACTATGGAAAGGAATCTGCCGCATCACATACTGATTTAGGATTTCACCATAACATGTTCTTTTTGTATATTTTTTCTGCATCTGTATAGAGACAGCTAACTATCACAAGTTTAAAGTAATGTGTAAATCTCATGTATGATCTAATTTTAACATGTACAGCTTGCATGAATACATGTGTTTGTCTTTATGTAAGGATTTTTGTAAGAGGTCAGTAACAAATGTGGATGTGGTCTTAATCATGCATTCAATCTTAATACATTCATTCATAAAGTTACTGATGAGCCAATGTTTCAGTAGTGAAACGTTTACATTATCTAGCAGAATGGGAAAAGTGTATTCTCAGTTTGCCTGAAGTATGACTGAGGGACTGTTTTGAGTATTGAAATGAAAAGTAATGGCTCTCTGAGGGATCTTGAGGGATCTCCTGGTTCAATTGAGAGGTGACAGTCAGGCCAACGTGCTGCAGAAATAGAAGTTGCTCAGAGATATTGTAGGTACAGTGTAGAGAAACCATAGAAAAATTTTATGTTAAGATGCCCTGGCAGACTGTTTGGTACCACTAGTGGGAGCACTGATACCTTGCTTAAGCTGTTTTGACCAAACAATACCTGTAAAGTATTTGGTTAATAAAATGAACACTTTAAGGAAATGGCTCAAACCTGGTGGACATGCTCTCCTCTCAGAGGCAGTCTATTTATGTGGATAAGAAGTTTTGGTTGTTAGTGGACATTTTATGTAGAAATGCTTCAGGGGTGGATGAGATGTGGTAGTGAGGATAACAAGCCTCTTTAATGTTGCATGGAAAACAGGACTGGTACCACTGGTGGTCTCTTTATTTGAAAATAGGGATCAGAGTGTGTGTATTAGCAACTTACACTGAGCCTTCCAAAAAAACTTTTACCATGGTGCCAAATTTGATGGTTTGTGGGAACAATGTGGAATCTGCTCAACATGTAACTGCAAACCAGCATTTATTCTTGCACAAATGTAGGGATTTATATATTTATGCCAATCCAGACTTCTTTAGTGTGTTCTCTGAATATGGAGAATTCATAGAATAACAAATCCTTTAAATGCTAAAGGGCTGTCGGTGTCACTTATTTTTGTATTTTGATCTGTGTTTAAAAGTTAGAAGACCTGCTTTAAGAGGTATCTGCCATACTTGTTAATAGACAATATGCCTTATTATTAATATGATATTAATATGTAACCAAAGCTGAAATAAAACCCTAAATCACAACAAAGGATTCAATATTTCTAAATCAAAGCAGGCCTGCATGCAAATATTTCAATGCTTAGTGTGAAAAAACTGGGATTAGAATTAGAAACCTCTGGTCTAATTTCATGGTCTCTTTCTGATTTTTTTTATACCTTACTGAAGAAGGTGAACAATAAAGAACAGTCAGACTGGTTCAAGCCAAAGTAAAGGCTACATAAATATACACTACAGGGTTGAATTCAGATTTGGGTGGAGTGTCTATAATCTCCATATTTCTGCATGGGCTTTCATTGATTTAAATGAAATACATTGATTTAACTATGTTGTGTGTGTTTGTGTAAGTGAGTGTGTACCCAACGAGGATTGTGCCTTGCATCTTATTCTGCCTGAATGGGCATGGGGAATGCCCCCCCAAACCTAGTAGAGATTATGTGGAAGATAATGGCATAAAATAAGATAAAATTAATGAGATTTCATATAATGAGAAAATCTTATAAACTAAAACATGCTGAAAGTTAAATGTGCTACAAATCCCAGGTTTGTAAGATCAAAAGTTTATTGAAAAGTTAAGGAAACAAAATCTACTTATGCACTAATCTGTATTTTAAAACAGTCCACTAAAATGTTTTTAATGTAACAAGAATTATCCTAAAAATTGTGTTTCAGCCTCTGCCTTAAGTGAACTGAGAAGTACTTCATTATTAGATGTGTTTGAAAGAGAAACCAACATCCCTCTATAAGAAATTGTGCAAATAGCTTTGTTTTTTTTTTGCTGACTTATGTGCATGCAAAACATAAACTTTACCAAAATATGATTCATTATCTGAAACTCTATTTCTGTAATGCTTTAAATAACATGTCCTAGAAATGCGAAAGCTACAAGTTATCTTTTGGAACATCAGGCATTAGACATACCAGAGTATGTACCATTTTGCAAGCATGCAGTAGCCATGCTATGTGCCTGTTCTATCTAAAACAAAGTGCTTAAGATGTTTCTCTTCATCTTTACTTAGTTTCACCCTGCTTCTTCACAGTGCCGCCGCTGGTTGTGTTTACAGGGATAGTAATCTCTGAGGATTGTATGGCAGCTTTGGGAAGTGGTGCCTCCACAGTCAATAAACCTTCTGGGGACAACGAAGATGTGACCTTCTCCATATCAGCACCAGGGGGTAGCCTAAGGAAAGCAGGGCAGCAAAATATTATTTTAATTAATATTTTGGTAAATGCTTTCTCCAATTAAGAGTGAGAGCACATTGCAGGCAGATCTCTGGAGCACAAACGGTTATGCAGAAAACTCATAGAACGTGACTAGCCTAGCCCAGACCACTAACCATTAGTTCTTGTATGTAAATTACAAATAAAAACTATTTAGATAATCTAATTTACCGCATTTAATGTCTATGGAAACAGATCTACCAGAACACTGAAAGCACCTTGGCTGCCAACACAGGCTCATTTTGCTGTGAGTTGATTGCACTATTTAAATACACAATATGTCACTCAGAGCTAAACAGGGGCAGCATAATGCCACCAGCATGTAATTTAATATTCAGATCTACATATCTGATTTGGCACAGTTTTATAATGCATACCCTTCCTTCCTATTTACTTGGGCTTGGGAATGGCTTTAATAACTGTTATGTATATCCCCTAAGGCTAGGATAATTTAATATCTTAAGTTTACCTATCAGCATAGGTCTTCTGAATGTGGGAAAAAAAAAACAGACCCTTAAAAACAAACACGCAGGCACATGAAGGACACTTAGAACATGTGCAGTGCTGACCATTTGTATCCCAGCAAACCCAGTGGCAAAAAAAGTTTCTAAAAGCTTGCAAAAATGACCCCTGCTCCAACACTCAGTTAATTACATCTTGTGAAAGACTTCCTGAATTGCTTGAGTTAAGTTAAACAATTTAAAAGACAATGCTGCCCAATGTTAAAACTAATCACTGTATTTAAACCTCTAAAACACTAAAAATGTAAAAAAAATATTGTCTCAAATGTTATTTTGACATAAAATATAGCAGCAACTGGCATTAAAGCCCTTTTATTGTAAGTTACTATGAAAAAACTTAAGTTTAATTAAATGTGGTTTATGGAAAGCTCTTAATTTAACTGTAAAAGAAAGAAATTCAACAACCTACATTAGACAGGTAATGGATGGAGTGTCTGAGGCTGAGGCTATGGAATCACTAAGTGCCGATACAGTGAGATCTTCAGGGCTGGGAGTGTAGAGTGCAGCATGAGGCAATAATGTGCCTGACCAGATGAGATAGAACTTTTTCTGTCTAATAGGACATAGTGCTGGTCTCTAATGAGATTGCACCAATTTTCCTACAGCCTCGTTGTATTTAAAGTGTGGCATAAGTAGCTTTGAGCAATAATTTTGTATGAAAATTAGAATATTAGCTGCATTCATATTAACTGCCACCAAAGGCATGTGCTATAAATAAGTTGATCTCATCTTATCTCATTACATTGACTGCTTTATCTTCTATTAGGGTCATGAGGGGTTCTCATGCCCACCCAGAGGAAAATGTTTCGGCTGCTGGGCACATAGGGGCATTTTAGAGCAGCCAATTTACTTTGAATGCATGTGTTTGGACTATGGGAGGAAGTCAGAGAACCAAGAGGAAATCCACATGGACAAAGGAAGAACATGAGAGTTCCACCCAGATCGGGATTCAAACCTGGATCCCCCAGCACTGAAAGGAGAACATGCTAACTACTTTGCTTTAGTGCCGCCCCAAATAAGTTGATATTTATAACATGTGGTAATGAGTAAAAAATATAGGGGACAAAGGTTGTAGGACTTCCTCTTGGTGGCGACAAAACTGTATATTGTAGTCAAGAAAGAGAGAGAGAGAGAGAGTTGGGTGGGATAGAACAACAGCGGAGGAGGGTCAGGGTCGGGGTAAAGAATAAGGGAGGATAAAAGCTGTGTCATACTGGATTAAGCTGAAATGTGTTACTAAAATAATTAAAGGCCTAGCAACTGGATTTAGGAACATACCAATTTACACATATAAATATTTAACAGAATTAAAATATTCACAGAAAAAATTTGAATAAAATACTGTTTGATTATATAAAGACACGTGTTATACTCACGTGTACTTCCTTGTAAATGATCTTGATATGAAGCCATGCTCATCTCTCCTTTCTTCGTGTTTGCCTAAATAAAGAAATAATTCACACAAAATAAGCATTGGGAAGTTAAGTAGATTTAAATACTGTTACATGTACACTTACTTAAACAGGTTTAATGAGTTTGCATTCTCTTTATTATATGGTGGTGGGGGATTCACTTCTTTCACCTCTGTCTATAGAAGGCCATGGTTAGAGAATGGCTTTGGTTTTAACAAGACACGTAACAATAACAATTTCTTTGTTGATCATTCAGGGAGTGGCTAGATTTGCTCATACTTACTCACTCCTTTTTATAGATATTCAGATAGAATTAATAGATAAATGCATTTGCAACAGAACTAAACCCTATAAACAGCACTCTCTCTCAATCTCTTAGACATAGACTATAGTGCCTGGAGATGTGCCCCAGCTTGAGACATTAGCACTAGCATTAGCCCTCATAACAAGTGATGTGTTTTACTGGATTATTTAAGAACACCATTAAGACAAAAGAACAGGAAACCTGATGACATCACATTCTTATTCAGTCACCAGCTTTGCTGTAAATGACAGCTTCCAATCTTTTGGGATGGCTATTCATTCATCCTTTTATTCATTATCTTCCGCTTATCCTCTATTAGGGTCGCGGTGGGGTTCCCCATGCCCATCCAGGGGAGAACGTCTCGGGCGCTGGGCAGACAGACCCAGGACAGGGCGCCAATCCATCGCTGGGCACACACTCACTCACACAGACACACTCTATAGGGGGCAATTTTGAGAATTCAATTAACTTGATCCATGTTTTTGGACTGTGGGAGGAAACCGGAGAACCCGGAGGAAACCCACGCAGCCCCCCCCCCCCCCCCCCCCCCCCCCCCCCCCCCCCCCCCCCCCCCCCCCCCCCCCCCCCCCCCCCCCCCCCCCCCCCCCCCCCCCCCCCCCCCCCCCCCGGGATGGCTATTACATAACTAAATTAAATTCAATAATTGAGGAGTTTGTTTCAATATGTCTGTCTGTGAAGTGAAGCATTTATAAAAAGCCCTCGTCTTTCATCACAAGAAACAGTCATGCTGTGACAATACACTTCTCTGTTTTGACAACAAGCTAATAACTGGAAGCAGTATGCCCATCTCAGTAAGCCCACTGTCTTAAAAAAGTAAGCTTTCTTGTTGGAACTGTAGTCTGTAATTTTGGACATTAGTCAGGCCATGTTTTTAAATATTTATTCCAACATAGCCTCAAAATATATGTTATTAATTGTATAACATTCTGCCAAAGATGATTCAATTTTCAATCATACAGGAACAAAATTTGTTAGCGTCTTTGGTGGTTTTTTTAGATTTTTTTTTCTAATCTGATAGCTTTTAGATTTTTCTCTTATTAGGCAAAAAGCATTATTTTATGCCTGAAATGTATTGCCTAAAAACAAAAAAAGATTTGTTTATCAAAGGTGTTTTATGTACAATTAGAAAGCAGCCTCTATTACAAAAGATGTGGTGTTTGAGGATTTGGTGCATATGAATTAATATTAGAGTGGGGAGTCATTCATTCTTTTTTATTTATTTAGTTGATAGTTGAAACATTCTCCCGTGGATGGGCATGGGGAAACCCCCTCGCAACCCTAATATAGGACAAAGCGAAAGATAATGGATGGATGGATAGTTGATAGTTTAGTTTTAAACCTCTGTTATAAAGATTAATTTGAGTTTACTTAGAGAAAACTACAAGGATCCAAATGGTTTCTTAGAAATTTGAACAAACAGGGAGTATGCTGCTTCAAAATAATTTTCTGTCTTTGTTTTTTTGTTGATCTTTGTCCATGACTTTATAAACTCTAAAATGAATCCAATATGAAAAGTTCTCTCTTGCTTCTCTGGGGATCCACAAATAAAAAGAGGAAAGTGTAACCACACCCATGATTTCCATCTGTGGTTTGGAATTTCACTTTGGGATGTGTTCCAAACTGTCGTCATAAATGCCAGATCTAGGCAGCTCATTCCTATAATACAGAGGCTGTTGTGTAACCTCTTGTTTGTGTCTAAAAGGCTGAACTGCAGGAGCCAGGTCTCCTTTGCTTTCAAGTGTGCCGTTTATGGTTAAAGTGAATGAATAAGAAGTATTTTTGAGACTCCTATCCTTTTTAGGTTACAGTATAAAATTTGTAGTGTTTTTATGAAAACAAGAAGCATGTGCTAAGTATACAAGATGTATAATTTATATATAAATTTTTGACATTTATGTTTTTTTACCATTATTGTAAATATATACAAATAAATGTATGTATATTTATATTACTGGTTCTGTTCTATGACTTGCTGTTAGTGCTAATTTAGTACATGTGTGACAAAAAATGTTTTTTTGACAAGAAATCTTACCAGAGATTTCCACCACGCCATCCTTAGTCTTCACTGTAAGTTCTTCAGGGGCAAAATGGTTGACATCCAGGCTCACCTTCCACCCATCCTGAGTCTGCTTGATCTCCGACATGCCTGTGCTGAGCTGTCGCGACATGGCACGGGCATAGGCTGCCGGGTGAGGTTGTATCATGGGTGGGGGAGATGTGGGTACCTGAGCGGCCATAGGGCTGTGCATTAGGGAGGCCATTTCAGCTGCAATCGAGGGTCGGACATAGCCAGGCCAGTGGCTGCTTGGGAAGACTGGCATCTCCTCTGGAAAAGCAGGCATACCAAAAGCCTGGTCAAAAATCCTGCTGCCTTGATACCAGTCTCGGAAGGGGTCCCAGGATGGAGTGCGGAGGAAAGTAAATGGGATTCTTCTTTCAGTCATTGTTGGAAAATAAGTGCTTTTTTAGGAGAACCCAGTGCTGGAGTATTCTGAAATGTTTCTAGATAGTACTGTCCAGCTGAAGACACATGGCTTTTATAGTGGCCTGGTTACTGCCCACCCTATTTGGAACACCCCCTTTTCTCATTCGAAAACTTTCTAGCACTTTTCTGCTCACCAATCCCCTCTCCTAAGCCCAGATATTTATAGAAGTGACTAGAATGTCTATTCATGGCAGCTGTAGAAGAAGAATGGAATTCAAGGCTACGACCCTCTCCAGTACGGCTGCCTAGAGCACTGTAAAACTTTATGATAGTTGATTACACAAAAACTCCTCCACTGCATTATGGAAATGCAGAGGAATCTGAGAAAGTCTTTAAAAGGTGGAGGTAAAATTATGGATTTTCTATACTTAGCAACACCCAGAAACTAAATAAATAAAACTGAGACACAAAGAATATATATATATATATATATATATATATATATATATATATATATATATATATATATATATATATATATATATATATATCAATGCAGACCTGAGACCTGAGTTCGGATGCCTCCTGAACATTCTGGAAAATACTCTACTCAATGTCATGCCTCACAGACTAAAATAATACACTTAGTGGAAACAAGCGCCCTCTGTAGTTCAGTATATGAACTTAAGAAGAACAAAACAAAGCATTTGCCACTGGAATATACTTTATTCGCTGTAGAATAATAGCAAGTACACTACATCTACTGACTTTCATACAGTCCCATGACAAGTGTTATGTAATCTCATTACAGAAAAGGGTGATGAACCATATAAACAGTAAGTCTAAGGATACTTGAGAAATGGGGTAGTGTGAGAAAGAAAGGAGAGGAAGACCAAGAGGGTGTTCCCTGATTGCATTATCAGCTCATTTGTCAGTTTCAGCCAAGGGAGACATTCATGTGAGCACGAGGACTGTATTTTACAGGATTAAAGATGATTTTTCAGGTTATGCTGAGCTCTGGGGATTTTTTTTTTTTGCTAATGTGTGGTGGTATTCGTGCTCTCACCAAAAGTCTAATAAAGACTTTTTTTGGTGCAAAATATTGAAGTATTAAAGAATAACAACTTGGACTTAAATTGCTAAGATGTTACATTAAAAGCATGGAAAGGTTTTGCAGGTTTTGTGTTTCATTTTTTTTTTTTTTTTTTTTTTTACTAAGTGGTTATGAAATACTTTTTTATTGTGGATCACTTTCTACGGTGGTCTCATGTGCTGTTTAGACCTTCAAGGAGCTCAAGCAACACATTTTTTAAATATGCAGGATAAAGTTTTGGGTGTCATTTCAAAAGCTGTTTTGAAAACAGTTTTTATATCACATAACAGTCAAGAGACTGTTCAGCTTTCGCAGGAGGTATATGAAAGTGTTCAATGAACTCTTGTGGCAAAGTGGCAAATGTAACTGGAGAATATGTTAAACATTCCCCACTTTATAACATTTACTATGTACTTCACTCTTTAATCTTGGTAACTAACATAATGTACTTTCGTGTTCTAAGATCTGGGTAAATGCTCGGGTAAATTTCACATGACATCATCAGAAGAACCAACTCATTGGAAAATATAGAGATGATGACAAGAGTTGAAGGTTAAAGATAAAAAGGTTGACCAGAAATAAAATGGATAGATGCAGTCAAAGCAATAATGAAGCAGCCATTACGATTCCTGAAGATCCAAACAGAAAGCAAAGTGCTCTGGAGCAGACCTAAGCATCTTACAACCCCAGGCCACATTTGGCCCTTATGGACAGTTATCCCTGTCCATCCCACATAATGTTAATAAGAAATTAATTGTAAAATGTGTGCATGGTGTGTACTGTATGTCATGCACGCAATACAACTGCATTGATTATTTATTTAGGTTTAGCCTATTAGATTGTGCCACTAGAACAGTCCCATTTTTTTATGTGGCACCTAGATAAAAAATAACTGTTCAGTTCTGCTGGAAGCACTTTTCATTTGCTTGTTAGGAGTCGCAATGAATTGACTGCAATTTAAATATAATAATAAAATTCACCTTAACAAATATACATAAATAAATCCAGTATAACATGGGGAAATGTCTATATAAGATTACATTTTATATATTTAATCATTGTAATAAATAAGCAAATATTAACCATGACATACATAAGATTTGAGCATAGATCAAAAACATTCCCAATCTCCCAATGACCAACTTTGATTAAGTTTGGGGTGCAAGAGGCGCGATGCCTTTTTAACGCCTTACATGTTAAATAAATACAAAATAAATAAATAGGACATAAATAAATAGTAAAAAGTCAAATAAATACTTCTGAAATTACACATCCTTGTTTTTTGTAGCCTGGTTTCTAATACAGGTACTAAAAACAGCAATAGTTACAATAACTACAGAACAACTCCACTAAAACTCATAGCTTCATAGAAACCCGATGGGGGCGCCCCTGCCCAAAGCAAAAAAATGTAGTGGCCAAAACCAGATGCTTCTAAAAAGTCTCTGCATACAGGTGATAACACCCAATAAAGGATGTTAAAGAAAAAAGAGGAGCAGCAGAAGACAATGGTACTTTCATGTTTGAGACCCTATATGAAAATGTCCTCAGTTGCCTCATGCTAACACTTTCACCTACAAAGCCTTATGTCGTATAGATTTGGATATATAGTGCATAGTTTACAGCCAGAACTTGAAGTTTACACCTTCACACCAACATTTCAGCTTACCTACAGTATAATACAGCTTTGAGAAAAGCACACAGTTCTGTTTTTATTAAAACACAGCTAAATTCCAGCTAGTATTTATATTTGTTCTGGATTTTGTTCATACGCATCAGACAAAAGAGTTTGTGAGGGGATAATATTAACTGCCTTTTCTATTTTTTTTTTTTTCAGAGTACATTCATTTGTGGTATGTGCTATGACCTTAATATTTGCTTTTTGTCAGTTTTACTGAAACATTTTCAAATAATCTGGCCATTTGGAAGAACTATGCATATGCTTTTCTTTGTTTTGTTCGAAAGGCTGTATTTTATGCTTGTTGTTTAGTAAAGATGTGTGATACCTTACTATTGAATCTTCCCTTTGTGTTTTATCACAATAAATTTATTTGTAACTAGCTTTTATATAGCTTTGTTTTTGATTTCATCATTTTATTGAATTATGACATTAGAACCATATGATCCAAATCATATCTGGGTTTTAAAATGTCTAAGAACCTTTTCCCAATTTCTAATTAACAATATGTTCATTCACTGCATGATGTCTTCTGAAGGAAATAAGCTTTTTGGCCTACACGGATGGTGGGATAAACCAAAAATAAGAAAACATCTCTAAATGTATGACTTATTTCGTACTGATGGATTGTCCTTCATTTGTCCAACCATCTATCAATCCATGCAAAGAAATGACCAATCTCAGAAGCCAGGGCTTTCATAGCTGCTGTGGCTGTAGTAGCTGTGGGTCTGGCTGGGACTTCGTGAATGAGTGCTACTTCTGCTTCTACTGTGACTTTTACTTCGGTTTTTGCTCCGATTCCTGCTCCGGCTCCTACTTCTGCTCCTGCTGTAGCTGCTGTAGCTGTCATAGCTGCGGCTCCGGCTTCGGCTGTAACTGCTGTAGCTGCTCAGTGAGCTGGAGGAGGACGGACTTGGCCTGTAATAAGGGATCGGCCTCTTCCGTGCGCTACACAGACAAAAATTCATTTGGGTTAAATTTCCAGAAATTATCATTTTAGAAGAAACAGTTACTTGTAATAGTAGCAGTGCAAATATTCAAATAGATTGTTGTCAGAACAAGTGAAGAAAAAGAGTGGCTGTGAGTTTATCAGGGTTAATGCAAGCGTCCCCATCAGGTGTCAATAAAACTTCAAACAGACAAGTAGACCATGTTTTTGTTAACTGTTTGGACAAACAACTGTGAGTAAGCATCCAGCTTATTGTAAGCATCTAATTATTGGGTAAATAACAAGCTCAGCAGTGTTAACAGGCACAGACTGATATCCATAACAGCTGAGTGAGAGAATGTGCGGAGTCAGTCTGTGGCACTGGTTTATCAAGAGGTTTTCACAACAGCCTTCAGCAATTATAGATGTATATATTTATTAATTTATATCATACATAATAGTTTTTTTGCACAACACAATTAATGCCCCAGGGAAAAAGTTGTGATTCATACATCCATCCAAAATAATTTAAATACCAATTCATTTTTTAAACACCTCACCAATGGCCTTTGAGTTATATATATATATATATATATATATATATATATATATATATATATATATATATATATATATATATATATATATTTTTTTTTTTTTTTTTTTTTTTTTTTTTTGTTTAAATTTAATCTTTTCATCCAGGAATTCTATTAATATCTTTTAATTAATATCTTAATTAAAAGATGCTATTAATATCTTATTAATATATTCACCAGCATGCAAAGCACACTTTGTGTAAGTCCCAAGTTCCCAAGTAGAAATCTTAAAGTAAAAACACATAAGTCCAACCCTTGGCGCTACGGGGACGAGGAGGAGAGATGGAGTCTATGAGCTGATCAATGAGATCGATCAGCACACCTGATCCGGCTCCGTCTGCTGGCATGAGCAGCATTATAAGCCGTGACATCATGTGCTGCGGGGAGAGACTCCATGGACCTGACCAGAGTGGGATAGCTATAATTTAAATGTGATTTTAAATGTTCTGTAATAAAGCTGTTCCTGTCTGGAGAAATCCTGTCTCCAATCCATATTCATGCCTATCCCTTGTAACATTATTCTTTCTTTTTTATGATTTTCTAGGCTTTACCAAAGCCACTTTAAACTGTTTCGGCAATACTTCTCCCCAGATTAAGTATTTTCTGGAGGTGGAGGTAAAATTGGTAAGGTTCTTAATGATTAATGTAGATATATTTCTGCACACCATTTGTCAATTAAGATTAGGAAATCTGTTCTAGTAGCAAGGATGCAGGTCTAAATCATGAAAAGTACCATGACCATGCTTAAAACATGAACTTGTATATTTTGAATGAGCAGATAATTTCAAAATTTTGTTCCAGAACCTTCAGGCTTTCTTTTTATTTTTCAAGTTTCAGTCTGGTTTTCTGATTCTTACTATGGTGAATCGTTTGCATTTTTTGGTACAGAGTTCATATTTCTGCTCTCCAAATTTTCTTTGAATGCTGGATTTTCTTTCAAATCTGTCTTTTTCAGGACATTCCAGATTTCTTTTGCCTAATTTTTAAGCAATACCTCAGATTATTTTGGGCTTTTTTCCCCCCATCTTAAAAATGCCTTGTTTTTTCCTATTGCCAGCTTATTTGACTTAAAGTTGGGTAATCTTTTTTTAAACAACAAGTGTATTTATTACAAATAAAACTCAAGATTAACATCCAGGCTAGAAATTTTTATCTATTTATGAAATGCATATTACATAACAGGACGGCACGGTGGCTTAGTGGTTAGTACATTCGCATCTTAGCGCTTGGGATTCCCGGTTCGATTGAATTCTCCAATTTGCCCCATATAAAGTGTGCTTATGTGAGTGATTGTGTGCCCAACGAAAGATTGGCACCCTGTCCTGGGTGTTTCTGCCCAGCGCCCGAGATGTTCTCCCCTGGATGGGCATGGGGAAACCACCCCTCCCCCCGCCACCCTAATAGAGGATAAAGCGGAAGATAATGGATGGATATAACAATATAAAACTTAACAACCAAAAGCCTGGTGACCATCAAATTTGTTTTCACATACTGTCAGCCAGCCACTATACTGCCTGACTTACTTAAGCCTCTCACTGGGTTGTCAATTCACAAAACCCATCCTGCCACTATACCTTTGCAAACCTGATGGAGAAGCTAAGAACCTATATTTTAGTTACACTCTTTCCCCCTGGTATTCCAGTCAGCATGCCAACTACCAGGTATTTCAGGGCATGTTTATGGCAGATGGTTGTGTGGCAGAATTCCTAACCAACATTTCAAACTCTAATAAAACCACACCAAAAAAACGGCCCAGGCTTCACCTAGTATGCACATACACTGCTATTCATCATCCACATACTAACATACACACACTATTCTTTTGTTACCATGGCAAGAAATCTTTGGGAATTTACATGCACTGGCAAACTATGCCATCTGAAATCATTTTATCTGAAAACATTTTTGGCCCACATGTACAAAAATATAAAAATAACTCCAATACAGATTAAGCTATCCATCCATCCATCCAATATCTTCCGCTTTATCCTATATAAGGGTCATGAGGGGTTCCCCATGCCTATCCAGGGAAGAATGTTTCGGGTGCTGGGCAAATACACCCAGGACAGGGCTCCAATCTATCGCTGGGCACACACTCACTCACACACACAGACTCTATATGGGGCAATTAGGAGAACTCAATTGACCTGATCCATGTTTTTTGACTGTGGGAGGAAACCGGAGAACCCGGAGGAAACCCAGAGGGACACAGGGAGAACATGGAAACTCCACCCAGATGGGGATTCGAACCAGGAATCCCTAGCGCTGAGAGTCGAACGTGCTAACCACTAAGCCACTGTGCCGCCCCAGATTAAGCTAATATGAAAAATATAAATTAGGAGCAGAATACTTTCTGTCACTATTTACTTTCATTTAATGTGCTTTATAAGTTTAATACTTAAATATTTATTTTTATTTCTAGTAAACTCACTGTGCTTATGAGGGTATTTTGATACATACTCACTACACTGCATATTTTCCCTGGGGCTATAGTGTTTAAAAATGTTCTTTCAATGTTATTGTCATAATTTTATGGAAAACCTCCAGATTTCAGCTTTGTCTGATGAGCCAAATTAGTATTTTACTTGATGCCTGCTACCATGATGAAAAGCTCCCCAGACAAAAATGAACTTCCATACCACAACAGCACCTCTATAATGGCATTAAAGATTGGACAGTTTAATAAATATATCAGGAAACTCAATGTTCAGTAAAAAAAAACATCTAAATGTAAACCATTGTAACGGTACTTACAGTAGGCAAAAGGATTTCACCTTTGTCTTTTTCTTTGAGCTGTTTCCATTACCGATTGCCATAGTGGGAAGAATATGCATATTTGATTTGGTAAAGTTTACACCAGGTGTCTATCCTGATGTAGCCTTCTTGTTCTATTAGGCTTTGGGATAGAACTATGAGTGAACATATACAGTAATCACCAATATCTAGCACAATGTAGTATCTCCGATTTAATTGACTAAGTATATCTTTGGAAAATGGCTGGAAACACAGTGAGGATTCAACCTAGTAATTAAATCTAGGCCCTTTCATACAGTTGAGCAACCATGCCACCAAGATACGCAAAAGTACATCAGTCATAAAAATCCCTTTTAAATTCCTTGTAGGTTCAGATTCTCATGAACTTTTTAAGACTGCTGTCTTAACCCAGTAGAACAACATTAAATGTTAAAATTATGTTTTGTTTGCTCTAATTAAGGCCTGGTACTGGTAAGGAAATTGCACTTTTGTCCATTGAGCTTACATATTTGATTAAAGGAAGAAAGAATGGGTTAGAATGCAGATTTGATATTCTCCTGTGCGGCGCTGCTTCACCAAATATGTTCATAGGAGATGAAGCCTAGGAGTCTTGCTGCTCAGCAACAGTTACCGCAGTAACTGCCTCCACGTTCAGATGTCTGCGGTCTTCTGTGTGCAGGAGTGAAAAAGGTAAGCTTGCCAATTTACCCATATTAGTTTAGAAACACAAGGATCAAATCATAGTGTAAACATACTGGCATGTACCTGTCTAAAACAATTATCCCCATAACAGTTTTATTTTTATGAAGTGCACTGAAGTGGAAATCCATTGATCGTTCAAGCATATCTCTTTTAACTTGTTACCAGGTTCCTACAACAAAAATTCAACACATCAGGTCTAACAATGGTCAGCTTTTATCTGAGGTAGGCACAGCTGGGACACAGGCATAGCAGTAGCAACATCAGTCTGCAGTGATGAATGTAATGAAAACTGTGTTATTAATTATAACAAAATAATTAGACTAAAAAAACTCCTAGTAGCGTCTTTGTTTTACACACAAGATTCAGTGTCTGCTTAAACCTCTCGTGCAACATTTATGTGCAAAACTGAATACATCCACTTCATCCCTGTTCAATAATACATTTTCTAATGTTTCAACAACAAAAATAATGATGGATGGAAAGATACAACATACAAACACCAGTGGCCTACAAAGTCTTGACTTTAATCACTAAATCCTTTTGAAATTAAGCGTCCTCTGAGCTTGAGGCATTTCCTCAAACAACAGTATTTAACCTTATACAGGCTCATTTCATTGTATCGGCTCAAATTGCCGAATGCTTGTTCAATATATCTGTAGAAAACTATTTAAAGAATGATATGCATGCATGGATTTGGTTTTTAAATGGGATGTCCTTCTTATGGACGTTGGAGGCAGCTGTCCACAAAATTTTGCGCAGCTTTACAAAATAAACCTTTGCATACTGTTTGCATTACGTCATTTTAGTTTGGATCATGGCGGCACGGTGACTTAGTGGTTAGCACGTTTGCCTCTCAGCGCTAGGGATTCCCGGTTCGAATCCCCATCTGGGTGGAGTTTCCATGTTCTCCCCGTGTCTGCGTGGGTTTCCTCTGGGTTCTCAGGTTTCCTCCCACAGTCCAAAAACATGGATTAAGTCAATTGAGTTCTCCAAATTGCCCCATATAGAGTATGTCTGTGTGAGTGAGTGTGTGCCCAGCGATGGATTGGCGCCCTGTCCTGGGTCTATCTGCCCAGCGCCCGAAACGTTCTCCCCTGGATGGGCATGGGGAACCCCACCGCGACCCTAATAGAGGACAAAGCGGGAGATAATGAATGAATGAGTTTGGATCATGCAGTATGAAGATTAATCACTAGATGTCAGTGTGTGAGAGGAGCGTTTTAATTTCCTCCTAACAAGAAATAACAAGTGGCAAGAGGTCACACCATTTGCCGAACAGGCTATTAATTTACTTAAAATAGTGGTCAGTGTTGAGCCAAGTGTACATAAAGTATAAAATTAGGGAAAATACATTAAATCATTTAAATGTAAGATTTAAAACAATAAATGTGTGTATTCATTGCAACTTCACTGAACAAGTGAGTGATCTTACAAACTTACTAAAGGACCAAAGTCGTAAACAGTTTAAGTATGTAGAATGATGGGCTGTACCTGGTAATTCTCCGAGCCTCCATAAAACTGGGTGAGTCTCTTCTCCTCTTTCGAATGGGAGAGTAACTGCGTGATCGGCGTCGAACTCTCTCTGAGTCAGAGTAGTGAGGGCTGTCCTTCTCTCTACAAAAATACATAACAAAATAGGTTATTTGTGTGGGTGGTGGAAGGGGGTTCCTTTAAAGCCTGCTGAAAGGTAGTGTCAAATCTGACTGTTGAATCCAGCAGATGAATGTGACAACCTTTTAGCAAGAAACAGTCTAACACTCACTGCATTGTTTTTCTTTGTTACAAAATTCAGGCTACTCCCAGATATTATTATCTTTAAAAATTCCAAAGAAACAGCAACTAAAAATTTTTTTCAATCATGCCACTGTCAAAATCACTGAGATCACACATGTTAATAGTCTTTTTTATGTATTGCTTTGCTGCTACATAATAAGAATGTTATTTAATAGCAATAATGATTAGTTAGACATGACAGGTGTTCCTAAAGAACTGCTCTGTGACTTAATAAAGATACACATATGCAACACAAATGTTTTTTTTATTTACACATATTAATAAAATACGGTACTCATGCACAGGTATAAATATATTAAGCATAAATATTAAGCATGTGCGTTTAAAGGCTTGCTTCACCTGGAGTTGTTCTGGCGTGCATGTGGGGATTTGGTTTTGCTCTGTCTGTGCTCTCTGGATATGGAGCGTGAGGAAGAATGAACACTGCTCCATGAGCTGCTTCGCTGTTGTACATTTGACTTGCTCTTCTTGTGATTTGATATTCGGTTGTGTCGAGAAGGAGATGCTGATACACTCCGCTGACGATTTACCCCTTTTTTATGGTGGTGCTTCTTTCCTGAATTGGACCCTTTTGTTCTGTTGAGAAGAAATTGAAAGATTTAATGCTTAAAGCTCACTGAAATGTGACTGAAGTGTATGTAAAAAACAAGTTTTAAATCCTAAAATATTTAGAATATGATTTTAACCATTATATTTACCAGCATCTTTTTACAACTACACCTGTTACAGTACTGGTGAATAATTCCATCCATCTATCCATTATCTTCCGCTTTATTCTTTACTCCAGTCGCAGGGGGTTTTCCATGCTCATCCCTTATCCAGGGGAGAATATTTCGGACGCTGAGCAGACACACCCAGGACAGGGTGCCAATCTATCACTGGGCACACACTCACTCACACAGACACACTCTATACAGGGCAATTTGGAGAACTCAATTGACCTTGATCCATGTTTTTGGACTGTTGGAGGAAACCGGAGAACACGGAGGAAACCCACATGGACACAGTTAGAACATGGAAACTCCACCCAGAATCCCTAGCGCTGAGAGATAAACGTGCTAACCACTAAGCCACCATGCCACCCTCTGGTGAATAATTATTTATTCAAATGTTTCTTAAGTCTTAAGCAAAAGTCTGAACCGTGCATATGTTTACATATATACATAAAGTAAGTGTATCTATTCTTTACAGCAAAAACATATTAACATATTAAAACAGGCCATACTAATGTCAAAAAACATCGAATTTTGTTTGCTAATTTTACTTTTTGTTTCATAATAAAATACAAAATGTGCTAAAACTATTCTCCAGGCTTGATTTTATGTGTCCGCAACAACAAATTCAGAAAATAAATAGTACATGTGTAAGCAAATGTAAATATTTCTTTTTTGTGATGAATGTATTAACTTTCTGATATTTTCTGGACATAATGTAGAATTTGGCCAGACGTTATCAACTTCCAAATGGTCAAATTCACTGTTGAATTTCATCTATCATTAAAATTTAACTTCGTAGTGTGTCACATTAAGTCCAACCAGCCTGTGGTAAAGACAATTATCAGTAAAACTAAAATGCCCATCATTTATGTTCTGTGTTAAACAGAATGTAGGAAAAATGTGCTGCACCTAAAACTGTTACTAAAATGCAATCATTTTGCACTATTGTGTGAAGGTAATACGCTTTAGTTTATTTAAATTTTAATTTAAGTCCCCCTTAGAACTTCATATTAACATAATAATAGATGTAACTAAATGTGTCTGTCTTATCTCATTATCATTTACTTAATCCTACTCTGGGTGGCACGGTGGCTTAGTGGTTAGCACGTTCGCCTCTCAGCACTAGGGATTCCCGGTTCGAATCCCCATCTGGGTGGAGTTTCCAGGTTTCCTCCGGGTTCTCCGGTTTCCTCCCACAGTCCAAAAACATGGATCAAGTCAATTGAATTCTCCAAATTGCCCCATATAGAGTGTGTGTGTGTGAGTAAGTGTGTGCCCAGCGATGGATTGGCGCCCTGTCTTGGGTCTATCTGTTCAGCACCCGAAACGTTCTCCCCTGGATGGGCATGGGGAACCCCCCGGGACCCTACTAGAGGATAAAGCGGGAGATAATGAATGAATAATCCTACTCTAGGAATATGGATCGTGATTGGGTTTCCCATGCCCATCTAAGAAAGACCGTTTACACCCAGGACAGCATGCCAATCCATCGCTGGGCACTCACTCACTCACTCACTCACTCCCTCACACTATACATTATGCAGCGGCAACTTGCTAACAATAAAGCTACCATGCCACCCTAAATAAATGTGTATATGTGTAATATAATCTTAAATATTATTTATGGTATCAGAACTAGTAGAACTACAATACTGGTTAAAACAGAAGTTACAGTATTGTTATTGTGACAACCGTGTTCACAGTTAGTTGGATTGGCTATTAAAATATCAAAATTTCATTCTGCTTTTTAACCACAAATAGATTTACATTTATACATACTTCTTAGCATGTAAGTAAAAGCATCAAGTAAATGGTATGATGTAATGGAAAGTTTCCTATACACAGCAATTGTTTCCCATTACTTTAGATGAAGTGGCCCAAAAAATAACTTCACATTACTGCAGAGAAGCTGTTACTGCGAAGAAAATATCTCACTTCTTAGATTTAATCTGAATGTTGAACTGGGAGTCACTACTGTGGTTTGGAGAATGACAGCTCTTGTCCTGTTCCCACTGCCGTCCAACCCTTTTTCCTGATGAATCAGAGGGCAGCTTGACACCCCGCTGATGCTTCTCCTCTCCTTTTACAGTCTCTTTATCTTGACCAGTGATGTGGCTTTTTCCTTCCTTGACATAGGGAGATGTCTGCCCCTGTGGTTCACTTGGTGAAGGTGAAGCCAATGACTGTATGCTCTGGAGAAGCAAAACCAAGAAAAAATATGACACAGATAAAAAGAAATTAGTGTTGTTTTTATTACCCAAGTGTGCTTGTGTGCTTGCCAAAACGGGTACATATTTAAAATAAAAGAGCTAAGAGTTTTCTTTGATATGGCTTATAGACAGTCGTCTATGATGCAGCACATGCAATACTTGGCATGCAAAACCATAAAGAGCTGAAAATTGTACTTTCAAAGAAAAAGAAGAGAAAGGAAAAGAAAAAGTTAACAAAAAATTTGAAAGTGTGAAACAAATAGTTTCAGAAAGTCAAAAAAGAGACCAAAAACAATGAGCAAAGTGGAGAAGGACTTGGTTATTTAGAAATGGCTACATTAAAAAGTGGAAAATAAAATCTAGAAACAAAAAACAAAAAGACAACTTGACTTAACATCACAGAAATGGAAGGAACAAAATAAAGATTCACAGTTAGAAAGTCACTTGAATTAGAAAACAAACTGTCTTCTAGTCAAAAGTAAATTTCTGCTTGTAGATTTCTTTTCCTGCAGACAATTGCTGAGATGTGAACAGCGACCCATTTCCAGTTTTTAAATGGCTACTCTGTTTTAACTCCCTTTTGGTTAACATCCACTTACCAATAAAAAGTGGTATTCCCTCCTTTAGTAGGTAAGGTATGAAGAGAAGGGAAAAGTGGGGCAACATAAGTGCATCATTAGATTCACAAAATGCAAGAGAAAAAGACACAACACCCTTCCCTGGTAGTGAGCATGAGACGATGCATGAACAGAAATTAAACAAAAAAGCATACACTCTCACACACACACACACACACACACACACACACACACACACACACACACACACACACACACACACACACACACACACA
>JAFMOD010000525.1:486936-498049 GCA_019802435.1 Corydoras maculifer
TACAATTGTTTTATTCATTTTTTAATATTTTTTATTAAATTTCCTTAGTTTTGTTAATATCAGTGGTGTCTATGTCAAAGCTTTTCTATAATTAGAAATCATAACCTAGGGCAGAGGCATCATGACTGTTCCATGGCAGTTATTTATTTTTATAAACTAGTTGTGTTATGGCTGATTTTATTTGAGTGTGTCTGCATCACTTTTGCACACTCACTTTTTTGAGTGTGTTCACTCACTTTTGACATTGCTATACTGCATGGTCTTCTAGCTAGTGAACTTTTTTACTTATCTTATGGTATGCTACTATTTTTGGCCACGTGTGCCCCAGTAGGGATGCACCAATCATTGGGAAACTGAAATTTTTCAGGAATCGAAATCATTCGGCTAAATTACGGGAAAGGACACTGATGCTGGTAACTTTTATTTTAGGGCATTATTTTTCCACAGTGAATTGCTGGAGTACATAAAAAAAAATTTATTAATTCATCTGTAAGCATCTGAACCTTTTAACAGGGAACAAACATTACATTTTCTTTTACGTGCATCTCCCAGCAGTCATTTACAGACCATATAGTTTAATTAAAGGGCAAATTACACCCATGTTTTTATGCATTTATTTATGTTATGTAATATGGTCTTACTTAGTTTAGTGGGTACCACATTATTAAAGATATTAAATAGATATTGAAGTGTTTAATGTTTAATAAAAAATTATAGATCGTAGTTTTTAAATACATTTTGCATATGTATGCAGTTGGGGCAGCAAGGTGGCTTAGTGGTTAGCACGTTTGCCTTTGCACTAGGGATTCCCAGTTCGAATCCCAAATTGGGTGGAGTTTCCATGTTTTCCCCGTGTCAGTGTAGGCTTCCTCCGGGTTCTCTGGTTTCCTCCCACAGTCCAAAAACATGGATCAAGGTTAATTGAACTCTCCAAATTAGCCCATATTGAGTGTGTGTCTGTGTGAGTAAGTGTGTGCCCAGCGATAGATTGGTGCTCTGTCCTGGGTGTATCTGCCCAGCACCCAAGACGTTCTCTCCTGAATGGGCATGGGGAACCCCCCGCGAACCTAGTAAAGGATAAAGTGGAAGATAATGGATGGATGGATGTATGCAGTTGTGAAAATATTTTGGTACATTACTATGACTTCAAGAGCAAACTATCTGAATAGTTTCAGAATAATGCTTAATAGCATTGTGCTTATGTGATGCACAATACATTGTGTTATTGTTATTGTCTTATTGCCTCTTTAACGAGTTTAATTGGAATGTTTTCTTTGATTACACTAAAAAAAAAGAAATATTAATATTGCCATATTAGCAAGTTTAGATGATGACAAAACAAAAAGTAAATGCTGATTTATTTTGTGATTTTCTTTTTTGGTTTTGCTACCCAACTAGTATGAAGTACCACTGAGAAGGGACATGTTTACAAAAAGTAGCCAAATTGGCAAAGTGAGTGAAAAATGAAATAAAGAGATTTAAAAAATGCAAATAAGTAGGAACATACAGGTAAATTGTGGACAGTGAGACAGCAAGAGAAATTTGGGAGAGTGGCAGGGAGGAACTCAAGGAGAATGGTGCAAGTGAGCGCACATAGAGAAAGTAGAGGAGAGTACATACATTGCTGGCTTTTTCCTCCACTAAGTGGATGGGTCCAGTGTGTTTGCCATTTCGGACTCTTTCACTGTGATGGCCATTCTTTGGGCCAGGGGACAAAGATGGACTGCGACTAGACTTCTTCTGTCTGTCTGTCTTGTGCTTCAGGTTGGACCTATTAAAATTTATGCAAATGCTTTAGTACATGTTAAAATGACTACTAATAACATTAATTACATTCAGTAGATATCAGTTTAAACTTAGACATAACACAGCAATAAGTGGATGTCGTCCAGTTTTTATTGCAGACTGCTTACTACAGAAATGATTAGCTTTAAAAAACAAAAGCTAAGGAGTTGTATTTGCAGTGTGTTTTTTCATTATTTATCAAATGTTCATTATTTATCAAACTCAAAAGTGAGTTACTCAAATAAAAACACATGTAGCTACATGATAAAGACATTTACTTTATGTCTGCTGTAATGTGGATTTGATGTCTGTATGTTGTTACCTGCTGGGTGATCTGGAGATAGAAGCAGTAGATGAGACAGAGGCACTGCACGAGCTGCAGCAGCTTCCTCTTCGTTGGGAATTCCTGCTGGTACTTTCAGATGGAGATCTACAGGATACACAGACAAACAAAGGGATACATACACATAAACAAGAATTTGCATCCAGATACATACACATTCACATATACAAACACACGTTTAAATGAATTACTAACAACTATTCACTTCAGCACTGAACAATAAACACAAAACTCACACTAACTGAATCAAATCATTTTATAAAGATACAACTCAACTGGAGACTCTTTACTTACTTTTTTTTTAGTTTCGACTTGTCTTTGTGTTTGTTCTTTGGAGTTCCTGATCTAAAAGGAAAAAATGATAAAGGACAGCAGATTGAAAATTATTTTGTACAACAAACCTTGCAAAGGTTTGATACAATTTGAAGATAGAGGTGGTACTTTTAGTGTATGTATGTTTTAGTATAGTAAAAGAACTTAAACAATTTAAAACTAAACTCCCCGAACAGATTAAAGTACAATTTTAAATAGAACACATTTGCAAAACCATTAAGAAACATTTTCTTACAAAAGTAGAAAAAATGAATATGCAAATGTTTGCTTCAAATCTAATAATCTTTTGAAATATTCATGTTTTAAAATTATAAATGAACAGTAAGTTTCAAAATATTTGTCTGTATATAAAAGCATTATAACACTGACTATACAATTAAGATTCAATTACCTCTGTCTTCTCTTTCTCCTGGAGCCAGATGTGTCCCTGACAAAATAAAATGTAAAACATTTATTTAACATTACAGTGGTGCATAATTTTTAAAAAGGATGAAATTAAACAAATTGGACAAACATATAAGACTGTTATAATTTTTTATATATTTCTCTTATTTTAATAATTTGTGTTTTTTTGGTATCATGCAGTTTGGTCTTGTAATGTCAAATACATTTTCACAAACCTAAAGGTTCACATATTTTCATATTTTCTCATATCTCGGTAAGATATCCTACACAGGCATCAAACTTAAACCCCACCCTAGGTTTTTCGTTAGAATTATGAGACATCATGCTGGATAACATGGAATCTAAAAAAGATCCAATATATTTTGTCAGATGAGAGGCCATTTTATTGTTCTCTCTACCTTTCTCTGGATATCCCTGTGGTTAGATGATCAGATTATGTTAGTAAGATGCAGCATGAGAGGACAAAAATAAGAGCATTATGAATGCTAGCAGATGTCATTTATTTTAAGGAAGTAAGGAAAATAAAAATTCATAACTTAAAAACAAATGTTGCATTACAGCAAAAAAGTCCAGTTACCAATTCTAATCAATATTTCATAAAGGTAGAATGAACAGATGCTTTTTTGAATGAAAATGGCTTTTGCCTTTTCACAGTTAATCATTCATATCCATTTCTTGGAAAAGCTTAAAAAAATCAAGAAGCCTGATCATAATACAAGGGTTTGTTCATTTAGCTTTTAATTTCTTCTTTAAGCAGCTTTCCAGGTTAAGGTCACAGGGTGTATATTTTCCCCTGAATATACTAGACAAAATTTCATCACTTTTGAGTGTTAATGTGGATGAGATGCTAGTCCATTACAGAGTACCAAGTAACCCACACACTACCATACACTCATTTGCTCTAACGGGAGAATTTATTCTGTCCAGTCCACCTATTTACAAAAAAAAGTTAATGAAAAACAACCCTCCTTGATCTGCTATGGGCTTTAAATTTGTTTATATTTATATGAAGAATTATATTAAGAGAATATCCACACCATGAATTGATTTATATTGTATTGCATTTATTAAATATCATTTTTTTATTTGACACTAGAAACAGCCTACTCTTCACTTAATTATGGTCTAATAAATATGCTTTGGAAATATAACAACACACAAACCTGTTTCTTTTGTGTTTCTTGCCACTCATCTTCCTTTTGCCTCTTCGAGAGGGGGACGAACTATCAATTCTGTAAATCAGACAGACAAAAGAATAGGTAACATGCAAATATTGCTTGTTTGCAGCTTCAATATTTGATTATCCTCTCCTCCAATAATCAGTTTTAATCAAAATCATAATCAAATTGCTTGGAGCTGCACCTGTTCTTTGTATCTCATAAAATGTGGCTCTTTCAGTTGACAGTTACTTCAATTACAGTTTTACTTCACACTTCTCATATTTCTTACTATAATCCTTTTGATTTGATTATATGCAATTGCCCTTTTTCTCTCTCTGCCTCCCTCTCTTTGATATACTGCTATTATTTTGTTTGTTACATTAATATGAAGCACCTTAAGTCCTGTTCTGTTCTGCCAGGCATACAACATAGAGCAACCTAATCTTCAACCCTTAAATAAGATTATAGTCTGAAACATTACAGTCACTTAAAAGACCAAATATAACTTTAGAAATAAGTTGAAGAAAAGAGCATAACTGGAAAGGACACTGACCGACTATGTCTTCTGCCCTTCTTCTTCTTTCGTTTCTTTGGCCGTGGCGAGGGTGAACTGCTGGACTTCCTTTTAGTTCTGACAGATAAATCACAGTCAAAGAAAGAAACCAATCTACCACTTGTAAAACTCAAAAAGATAATTATTGTTGATTATACGATAACAATTAAGGGAAAAAAATAATGAACAGAACATATTGTCTGAACTGGCATTAGTCTAAAAGTAAGAAGGTAGAAGAAATTAGGTAGAAATTAAAGAACTTCGACTAAAATTGAAAAAAGAAAACATTATCCCATCACCCTTTTTAGAAATGTGATGTAGACTCTATAATGACAAACTTGTTGAGACACATCTCTTAAACAATGGATTTAGGTGTTTCATTCAGTTGCATTTACACAAGTATAAAATCAAGCACGTAACAAGACATTTTGAAAAACTGTTTGCATTTAGGGCGGCACTGCTTGGCTTGGTGTTTAGCACGTTTGCCTCTCAGCGCTAGGGATTCCCAGTTCAAATCCCCATCTGGGTGGAGTTTCCATGTTCTCCCCATGTCCACGTGGGTTTCCCCCAGGTTCTCCAGTTTCCTCCCATAGTCCATAGATCCAAAAACATGGATCAAGTCAATTGTGTTCTCAAAATTGACCCATATACAGTGTGTCTGTGTAAGTGAGTGAGTGAGTGAGTGAGTGTGTGTCCAGTGATAGATGGATGGATGTTTGCATTCAGGTTTGTGTAAATACTTTTTTGAGGATGATCCTTTTCAGTTTCAACATGTTAGTGCCTTAGTGGCACTGTGTAAGTCTACCTAAAAAGCAGGGTCCATAAATACACAGTTTGGTGAATTTAATGTAAAAGAACTAGACTGAACCACACAATGGCCTGAGCTCTATCGAACACCTTTGGGATGAACTAGAACAGAAATCAATACGCAGGTCATCTCATTCAACATCCATGCCTGACATCAGAAATGCTCTTTTGATTAAATGGGCAAAGATTTCTGCAGACACACACTTGTGCAAAGTCATTCCAGAAGTCTGTAAACTGTTATTAAGGCTGAAAAGTTGGAACCTAATTTATAATCCACCAGGGAATTAATTATTAATTAAGATTAATAAATTATTTCTGATTCTGAATGAGGGCAGCATGCTTAGTGGTCAAGTTTGTTTGAGGATTCAGTTTGAATCCTAATTTGGGTGGAAATTCTATGCTCTCCCTATGTGACTGGTTTGCTCACACAGTCCAAAAAACATGGATTCAAGGTAAATTGGCTGCTCTAAATTGATCTTATATAGTGTTTGTTTGTTGAGGTGGGGCGGGTGAAGGAGTGAAAGAGTGAGAGTCTGCCCAGTGCTCAATACATTTTCCCAATAAGAATGTAAAAAAAAATTGTGACCATGAGTTCCAAAACCTGAGAAAAAAAAAGTTATTTCTAAAGAACACAAGGTCTATGTTAATGTTTATGCGTCCACCATAACACACAACTACAATGGGGTATATGGCTTGGTTACAAAAAGAATTTATGCAAAAAAAATTATATAAAAATTATTTTCACAACGTTTTAAACACCATTTTAATATTTATTTTATCATTCTTATATCATGTTGTTACCTGTAGCCATCATGGGTCACAGAGTCCTGATCATAGTAATGCCAGTCATAGTCTTCTTCATACCCATCTGCAAATGTACCACCTTCTACATCTTCCCCATGGGCATGCGCTAAAATTGAAGCCCTGAATACAAAGTAAAGATTTAAAATTAGAAAACTGGAGCTTTCCTTGGCTCAGTGGTTAGAGCCTTTTAATATAAAATCATAAACTTCACATAAAAACTCTACACAGAAAAGACCCTGTATATTTTGCCAGGGAATCACATCATAAGCCTTCTTGTTGTGACAGTGCTTATTCATCATGGTTTCACAAATATTCGATTTAACATTGTGTATGGCTACTAAATGATTTACTGGCTCTGTTTATCTTTCAAGACAATTAATAGTAAAGTGGAGTGTTTTAGTTGTGCCTGCTATTTAATTTTCTGTTCATTGTCAACTTCCAACATAAAAAACAACTCTAGATTATTTTGGCTTATTGCTATATGTACTAGGTTATACCAACAGAGGACTTGGGCATGATGTAACAGGCAGAGCTGTCATTGAGCAGTCGTGTTTTGAGCTGGCTGTTGGTGATTAAGCTTCGGTATATAGGTAGCATTAACACTCTGGGTTAAGCTTGTGCTCAGTGGTTGGTTGATTTTGCATTTATTGCTGCATTTATTTTGGTCAGGAAAAGAAAACTGGTGTCTTTCTTTCTTTTTTACGGATTTACCATGCATTAGCTGGTAGCTGGTAGCTGGTAGTGTGAAATGTGACCGATTGTGGTGGTTAATCATTCGTTCTGTGATTCTGTCCTAGTGCAACATGGTGCACGTGGTATCCCTCTTTGGATGACTAGTTACCTTTTTTTAGATTACCTTTTTCTCTTTTACAAGTGGGTTGTTGTGTTTGTTGTGTGAGCATAAACACTTGTGCAGTTCATTCATTCATTCATTATCTCCCGCTTATCCTCTATTAGGGTCGCGGTGGGGTTCCCCATGCCCATCCAGGGGAGAACGTCTCGGGCGCTGGGCAGATAGACCCAGGACAGAGCGCTAATCCATCGCTGGGCACACACTCACTCACACTGACACACTCTATAGGGGTAATTTTGAGAATTCAATTAACTTGTTCCATGTTTTTGGACTGTGGGAGGAAACCGGAGAACCCGCTGGAAACCCACGCAGACACGGGGAGAACATGGAAACTCCACCCAGATGGGGATTCGAACTGGGAATCCCTACTCTTGTGCAGTTTAATTATTAAAATAACTTGTGTGGTTAATAAGCTCCTTTGATATCGCGGCCATTGTACAGAGGCCTGTTTGCTTTTTATTTTTGTGCCATGGGGCTTTTTTAAATCAGGTTGTTAATAAAGTTTTTATCATTTGTTTTTATATGTAGTGAATTCCTTTCTGTGCTACCATCCATCTCTCTGTGTCTGAACATACCTGTGTGCCTTATGTGCTATAGTTCCTGGAGTGAAACTCCCCAGGTGGCGTAGTCGAGTTTACATTTATTAAAACATTAAGATTCAAGAAGAGAGCAGGGCAACAATGAGTTAAATGACCACATAAGGCAGTTAGTCTGTACACAACTCTGATAATACATGAAAAAATTTGTATTTGTATAACTAAATTGTATAACAACATTCCATTATAAAATGTAAGTTATAAGGTATTTTAATATGCATAACTGTATATGTGCCTGCAGACAATTACTTTCCACTAAACAACAATTACCATGTTAATTTTAGTCTCATTATCACATCATCTACGGTGGCTCTGAAAATGAATCATGTCTTTGAGTGCTAGTTAGCTTATTAGTCACAGTCTCAAAAAAGAACCTCAGACAGGCATGAAAGGGTGGGTGTGTATGTGGGTCACTCACGGTGGCTGAGGGTGAGTGGTTATAACACCTTCCTTTTCCATCAGCATTTGCCTGAAAGTTCCAACTTTCTGTCTGATCTCCTCCTCTGAGTACCTGCAAATTAATGTGCTCAATAATTATGCATATACATACCCAGGTTTTCAATAAAAACAAGATAATAAAAGAGGCAGGAAATCTTTAACAATACACTATTATTTGAAAAATACAGTGTTTAACAGTGTTGGGGCACACTTTGTCCAGAAGGTAGGCTACTTATGAATTATTATTACACACACCACACAGGTTAAAGAAATCAATTCTAAAAATACCGCTAATATGATTTGAAATTTATTGAACTTACCTGAAATATGGACTTTTTTAGGTGAGAAGTGTGTATTTATGGCCATTATCTGACATATTATAGACCACAAACCTTTCCATTATTTAAACAGTTTTCTCTTGTTTGCTACAAGAATGACCAAGGTAATAAGATAATAAGATAGCCTTTTCGTGTAATAATATAAATGTAATAATGTAAACTGTTTATTGTTATATTTAAAAACAACATTCTGCTGCAAAATGTTAAATACAATTATTTATGTAGAATTTTTAAAGCAGGGTTTGTCATTAAACTGAGTTTTGGTATATTGCAGTTCTACATCCTAAAATAAAGGATTAAAATTACAAAGTCTTTCCTCTTTCCTCAAACATCTTACATAATTATGCTAAAAAGTAAAAATCTGTGTCCCGAGGCAATGTATTACGTTAGTCTGCACTGCAAAGTATGAGTAAGTATGGCCCCATTCTGGCATTTTCAATTTGGGATCAGCATGTCTCCCCTGAAACACGAAATCACTGCAGTTATCTTCAAATCATGTGGTGAGTTTTTAAATCCTCTTATCATACCATTTGCCCTCAAGATTATTTATTTTCTCTTTAGGGCCTTTAGGGCCAGGTAAGGGCAGTGGATTAGTATTCATAAAATACATTTACGGACATAATGCTGGTGATAAAGAAAAAAAATGGAGAAGACAGAGACGGAAGAGGTGCTGTTTTATTTTTTGTTATTAATTAGACAAATTTATAGCAAAAAATGTTAATTAACATTTATCACTTTGAAAATTCTTTTTTATTGTTGATTATTTTTTTGCATTTGTTTTTATTGTTTGCATCTGATTGTCTCTTCCTGTGGCTAAATACACCATAGTCTAAAACAACATATAATAAAACTAAAGTGATATTGCCAAAGATTTTATATTGGAAAGTGATGACTCAAAAGTGTTTGTAAATGCATATTAGATGATATTAATTAAACTACTACTACTTTTACTAACTTTAAACAGCACCACAATTAGTACAAGTACTATTGCTAAATATCATTCTGTTACCATTACTACTACTGCAGCATGGTGGCAGAACCCTGGTGGTTTGCCCAGCCTAAATTCTTGTGCAAACTGAAAGGACATTGACAGCATGAAGGCACAGACAAAAGTAAACTTAATACAAAAAAATTAATTAGTAACAAAACAGAAAGCCATGAAGGAAAGATCAAGCTAGACAGAAACCAAATCAAACTGGGGCATGGAAATGATTGTAAAATGTGGGCATGCTGAATCCAACCACATGACATAGAAAACCACAAAGAACAAAAAACTGTTCAAAAGGATTATTAAAATAAATGTTAAAAAAGCAATATAAATATCTCAGGACCCCTACAAGCCATACTCCAGGTGGTATGCTGCTTTTAATGCTGCACCTGCACAGAGATGTTTATGTCAGAGATCATGTGCACACGACACAAACTAAATAAAAGAAACCAAAGGATTAAAAAATGCTTGGTGGTTATGCAATGATAAATCTGAGATGCCGGAGGTAGCCCTTGTCCCCTGCACCATGCATGCGAAATGGGAAGCAAGTGTCACAAACTGCCCTCAGCATCCACCATCGGCCATCAGTGGTGTCTTTCGGCTTGTCACCCGCTCTAAGCGAGACTTACTATGCTCTGCTGCCGGCGGAGAGCAGAGTGGCTGCACTATATGAGCTGTACCCCACTCTCGAACCCTTGTGTGGTGGGGGGCACAGTCAGAAAATCACAGTCACAAAAATAGGCCAGTAAAAAGATAAATACAGCCAGCTCAGGACACAGAAACAGTAGCCATGCACAGTAAAATATATGTGCAGGAGAGGCACTATGAATGTGGAAGCTCCTCTCTAAAATGAATGCAACATTATGGCAAAGGGCAGCACTTCATTGCTGGGATCTTTGTGACTAGTGCCGAAGACCCTCTAGTTACAGATGTCATGTTACATAAACAGAAAATGACTTAAACGTGCAATTAAATCAGGGAAATGGAGAACCAAATACACATGGGAACAAACAGAATCAGCTGTGGCACACAGATAAAGCAAATAATTAAAGGGACACATAATGCTGACACAGGAATGTAAACAAAGACACATGGATTAAATGCCAATTCACAATGACAAAAGAACGAGGCACATGACATTAGTCTACTTAAAAAAGGCACAACTCCAAAGGAAAACAAAAGGGCTGATCAGAAGGAACAATGTAATAGCTCTTAAACCTGTGAGTGAAAATTTACCTTAAATCAGGGAGTAGAAGAGGAGGTATGTTTTTGATGCAGTATTTTTTTGTTATTTCTAAGTTTCTAATTGTTTCTACAATTCTTTAGTCTGTATTTTTACATGAACAATAAAGATAAATTTAATGATTCTCATAATTCTGTTATAAAAACTAATTGCACTTGCAACTCATTTCATCAATAACTTCCTTTATTCCTGCTGTTTCAGCTGTTCATACTGTGTGAGTACTGCCAGGAGAGAGATGGGGGTTTAAAGGAAAGGGACTTTGAAGGAGAACTAATTGGCTCCCAGGGCGGAGATACCATGAAATACATTTGACAATGAATGCCCTCTGGCTCCAGTCACAGTGCATATGTAATCTGTGTATGTGCAATGCAGGAACTTATGCACAAAAATACCCACACTAGTTTTCCTTTTAAACCTATACTCTCTAATTCAACTCCAACAGGAATTTACAGTATAGTTATTGTCAT
>JAFMOD010000525.1:513237-574533 GCA_019802435.1 Corydoras maculifer
TTAACCAATATTAAAAGATTATATCATTTCAATTGAAGGCACTTAAGATGTGTGCTGTGTTTGTTTTAATCTGTTGAGAGATAAATGTATCTTATACTGAACATTTTTCAATTCTTGGATTAGCTTTGCTGGCAATGAGGCTTGAGCCAATCAAGAGTGGTTTAAAATATTCAAATTCAAATTCAAGTTTGTGCTTCAATAAACTTCAATCCCCAAAGAGAAAACCAGTCCAGAATTCTAATGTTTAAAAGCAAGTAATTTACAAATCTGTGCTCTGATAATAAACACCTACTCACCAAGCAGACACGCTAGAGTAGAGTAGCTACTCTTCTACTCAAGAAATTTTGGGGTGGAGGGATCTAATTAGAAAACCGAATGAAGGAAAATAGTACTATTCTCAGGTTCCCAGTGTCGCTGTGATGCTCTTTCTTTGTCCGTAATTACATGTTTTATGTGACATTTGATTAATTGGTTTAGTAACTGTGTGATAGCTTCTGAGACATCAGAGCGAGAGATGGAAAGATAGCAAATGTACATAGAGAGATCAATTAAAGAAAGAAGTCATAAAATGCTGGTGCTTAAAGTTAAAATGAAATAAAAGGAACAAGCTTTTTAAAATATCTTTTATTTCATTTATAGGTAGGTACAATTTCAAATTCCATAAAATATCACCTCAACAAAGGAAGAAAGAAGAAAATTTTAAATAAGTAAAAACTTCCATTTGAGCAACTTAAAGACTGACATGACTGCAGGTTGCCTGGACAACACTCTGAGATAAATGTTCCATTACAGTTAGTCCTGACAATAGATATCTTTGTTCTGACATCTTATTGGTATAATTTAATTTATCAAAGAAAAATCAGTGACCACATACTCACACTTTTATCCTAAAACTTTTTAAAAGAACACTTTTCTTCTACAATTGACAGAATAGACTATACGCAGCAATAAACCTAGAGACTAAATGAACTTACAACAACAACATACATTAAAAACTAATAATAGAACTATGACTGACAGAATGAGGCCAGTTTTTGGAGCTGATTGTGGTTTAGAGAGAACATCAAGGAAAAAAAAGGACATGAGGATTTCCTAACACACAAAAAATCCAATCATCCTGGTCCTTTTTCCTGGTGGTAAGAGTGTTTATAAAGGATGTGGGTAATGAACCACAATGTTGGTTGCTTTGTAAATGCTGTGTGAGATGTAAATATCTGTTGTGGAGAAGAGAGAGTCACTGATGAGCCTCTGAGCTGTGCTTACTATGTACTGCAGGGACTTCCAATTCGGAATGTTGCAATTCCCAAACCTGGCAGTAATGCAGATGCTTTCTATCCATCTGACATGACATTAAAGGAGAATGTGTGTGTGTGTGTGTGTGTGTGTGTGTGTGTGTGTGAGAGAGAGAGAGAGAGAGAGAGAGAGAGTGTTATGTGATGACCCAAATGCTTAGGTACATTTTCCTGGTGCTAAGAGAGTGTAGAGTGTATGGTATGTGAGGGATGTGTGTAATTGACCACAATGCAGGTTGCTTTGTGGATGCTAGGTGTTGTGTAAATGTCTGTAATGAAGGGGAAAGCGACACAGATGATCCTCTTAACTCTCCTTTCTGTGTACTGCGGATAGTGTTCTATGATTCCTCTGTAGAATATGTGGTGTATAAATTACCTGGGTAAAAGTCTGACCTTTTAATTAATGAAGGAAGACAAATGGGTTGAAACTTAGTGAGATTCATTTGTCAGTTTAAATGGGGAAAACAATTACAGGAATCTGACTTTACAGGACAGGGAAAAAAAAGCTAATTTTCGAAAACGATAAATTTATTGGAAACAAAAGGTGATAATAAAAGAGCTATTAAATAGTAACGCCGAGACTATAATTAAACTATAATTTACAGAGTCATATAAGTAAACAGCAAAAGAGAAGAAAGAAAGGCAACGTGATGAAAAATGGGGAATGAGAGGGAGACAAAGGCATACTCATAAAGAGATCTGTCATCAGGAAGGTGAAATCAGCTGAAAGCTTATTCTCCTGTGTACACACTGTGATCAAGGAGTGCAGATGGCAAAATAACAATGATGGGGGGGGGGGTCATCCCCCTCCCCCACACTGCATCTCATCCCTAGTAACAGTTGGAAAGGCTAAGCTTTCAGCATTAAAAAGTGGCCTAAATGGACAAATGAAGTGACTTCATGTATTAATTTGAATGTCGACTCATAACTTTTGTCCATATTCTGAATCTAATTAAATTTGCGCCCAAAATAAAACTTGGCCATTTGTGTACGCCGGGCATGTAAATGTAAATCTTGAAGCATATCCCAGAGCTTATTGAAAAAATAGTAAGGATGAACCCTACATTACAGGAAAAACACACGGTTACTACAATAAAGGAATTTTTAATTGTTATTTTAATTATCATAATTTTTAAGGTTATTCACATACCAGCATGCTTAAGGACTTAACCAGAACTGTAAAACCTTACATACATGGTAAAAGAAACTCCACCTTTTTGTTGGGGGATGAGCACTAAATTAGTTTTATTAATATCTCATCTCATCTCATTATCTTCTGTATTAGCCTCAAAAAGTTTTCCCATGCCAATACAGAGGAGAAAATTTTGGGCAGTGGGCAGATACACTAAGGACAGGGAGCCAATCCATCACTGGGCACACACTCACTCAGTTACGCAGACACACTATAAAGGGCCAATCTAGAGCAGCCAGTTCACTTTCAATTCAGGTTTTTAGATTGTAAGAGGAAACTGGAGAACCCGAAGGAAACCCATAAAAACTCCACCCAGATCGGGATTCAAACCTGGATCCTCAGTGCTGGGAGGCATGTTAACAACTAAGGCACCGTGCTGCCTGTTTTACTAATATTTTTATAATAATTGTATCCATAATAATTATAATAATTCATAAAAACACAAATGAGAAATAAAGCAAGAACATTACTTTACATTTTAAGAAACAAATCCAAGTTCATCTTAAAATTAATCATCTTAAAATAATTATATTTTGAATTAAGATTAATTACCTGCAAAGCTGTGCTGCACTCAGACCACTTATGGAAGACATTTAAGAATTAATAAATACTACTTTTATTATTATGTATGAATATTACATATTTATTTTTAACCACTGCAGCTTTATCATCTATCTGCATTTGTCAAAAAATTTGGTTCTGTACAAGCCCCAAGCTTTAACCTTTTGCTTGATGATTAATGTAAGGAGATGTTCATGTTCATTAAAATAGCGCACAGGTCTACTTAACAGTTTCGCACTGATCCTAGAACAGTTTCACAATTTCACACAAACATTCTGGATGAGGAAAGGGACACTGTTGCCTTGTGGCTCTCTGGAGAAGCAATGTGTGCCCTCTTAAAGGTTACCCAGCATGTCTGGTTATGCTTGAGGTGACAGTGAAAATATGGGAAAGGCCAGCAAAGATACCACAAGGCAATAAAGCATGAAAAAAAGTAAAGGCAGAACAGAGAAGAGGGGTCACTAATCTGACCTCAACTCTACGTGACAAGAGTATGTGCTGCTTTTACTATGCAGCAATGAAAGTGTGAGTGGGAACAACATGACAGGAAACAGTGGCTTAAAGAGAAAGCTTACATTAAGACCATGCAACAAGGACAGCTTGGCAATGCTAGGGCTTAAACCATTAACCTTAAGGTTCATAGAAGCCTAATGAAAAAGCGTAATGTCTTCTACGGTCTGTAGTGGTTCAACAATATTTTTTGAAATAAAATGGTCATGAGGAAAGAAAAATAACTTTTTAAACGTCGGTGTAATTGCATTAATATATGAATGCATTTGTGGGATGAATAGTTATGATGCACAAATCATTTATTTATTATCTTATGTTTAATCCTATATTAGTGTCAGATGCCCGTCTGAATGTTCGCATGTCCATCCAGGGTCCTGGGCATATACACCCACACCAGGGCAACAATCCATTGCTGGGCACAGACTCAAACACACACAAATATACTATACTATACTATATATAGGGCCAATTTAGAGCATGATGCACAATTAATTAATGATATATTTATACTTATTTATACATTGAGCAAATAAGGCTGGCCACAAAAGGCAAGGAACTGTGTGGTACCAGCTTTTCTGGGTACTATACACAGTATATAAAATGGTGCTTAGTGGTTAGCATGTTCGCCTCTCAGCACTAGGGATTCCCGGTTCAAATCCCCATCTGGGTGGAGTTTCCGTGTTCTCCCTGTGTCCGCATGGGTTTCCTCCAGATTCTCCAGTTTCCTTCCTCAGTCCAAAAACATGGATCAAGTCAATTGAGTTCTCCAAATTGCCTCATATAGAGTGTGTTTGTGTGCGTGTCTGTGCGTGTGAGTGTGTGCCCAGCGATAGATTGGCGTCCTGTCTTGGGTTTATCTATCCGAAACGTTCTCCCCTGGATGGGTATGGGGAACCCCCCCGCGACCCTAGTATAGGATAAAGCGGAAGATAATGACTGAATATATATATATATATATATATATATATATATATATATATATATATATATATATATATATATATATATATATATATATATATACATTCATTCCTTATCTCCCGCTTATCCTCTATTAGGGTCGCGGTGGGGTTCCCCATGCCCATCCAGGGGAGAACATCTCGGGCGCTGGGCAGATAAACCCAGGACAGGACGCCAATCTATCGCTGGGCACACACTCACTCACACATACACACTCTATAGGGGGCAATTTTGAGAATTCAATTAACTTGTTCCATGTTTTTAGACTGTGGGAGGAAACCGGAGAACCCGGAGGAAACCCACGCGGACACGGGGAGAACATGGAAACTCCACCCAGATGGGGATTCGAACCGGGAATCCCTAGCGCTGAGAGGCGAACGTGCTAAACACTAAGCCACCGTGCCGCCCTATATATATATATATATATATATATATATATATATATATATATATATATATATATATAGATATATATATATATATATATATATATATAGATATATATATAGATATATATATAGATATATATATAGATATAGAGAGAGAGAGAGAGAGAGAGAGAGAGAGAGAGAGAGAGATATCTGTATCATATTAAAAGTAAGCCCCTCTGCACTACTTAAAACACCTTCCACTAATAGCTTTTCCACTATTTAATGCATGAAAATGGTTATAACATTCAGTTTGCATTTGAATTTAACTGTCCCGGAAAGGTCTAAGTAATGTATCTGAAGTAACTACTGTATATGCTGTATTCCAGAACCCAAACCTTAAAACTTCATCTGGATACGGGATCATAGCATTCAAAATAACCGTTTCTTAAATTACTTATTTATACCCATTATATAAATTATATAAAATGTTGGGTGTTTTTTTACCTTGGTGATATCACAGTAATGTTGCCTGTTAAAGTGGATTATCTTTTCAATGCCAGCTGTAATTAAATATAATAACTCCACTAAATCAGTTGTGTTACGATAAGCCCAAATGATATAATGCACACACACACACACACACACACACACACACACACACACACACAAACAACAATGAAACAATTCCACTAAGCTAAGCCATCTGTTTCCGGTGCATTCATGACCGTGAGCCTGTGGGACTTTTTCCGGGATAAAGCCAATGACAGCTCGCAGACCTACTGTGATAAGTGTCTAATTTTAGCAGATGGCAACAGACCATAAAGAGAGGTAAACCTTACCAGATTCTAGTGTTATAAATGTACCATTATAAGTACTAGGTCATCTCAGCGTTATACTGAAGTCAAGATCAAGGTCTAGATATGGCTTTGAAATCCAGCCTTTTAATTTGTACCTTTAAACTGTACATCTGGATTCACCCTTGCAACCATACACTAATTCTGTACCTCCCGTGAGTCATTTCTGAAAGAGCTAAAAGCATTACAAGAGCAAACATATGTTCAACTGCTCAAGACTCATGTTTAATACGAAAAAGTAAGTGACGTTAGTGCAATTTAAACAATGCATGCGCCAAGCTTCAGGTAATGTTCAAATTAACTGTCCTAATGGGAAACTAATGTGATTAGTGAGTTTGGCCATGATATGATTATTGGTGCCAGACAGGCTGGAGATCATACTTCACATTGTTTAAGATAATGAAACATCCAGACAGAGGCAATTCCACTTAAATAAATATGTAGATGCTCAATGATCACCTTCAAAACAACACTGTATAATTGTAGTATGCAGAATTATAAAATTCATGTCCAAACTAACAACCTTTTTTGTAAGCAAAGGCAGAAACCACCCAGTATTTCTACAGTGTACCGGAAACATTGTGTATATATACAAGTAATTGTACACAAGTACAAAGTAGAATCATGTTTAAAAAGACTGGTATCTGGTAAATCCTTACAGTTAATCCTATACTATGGTCTTGGAATTCCCAATGCCCTTCCAGGGCACAACACTTACAATACCTTACCACCCCAGGTGCTGGGCAGATAAACAAGGAAGAGGTGCCAATTAATCGCTGACACACACACACACACACACACACACACACACACACACACACACACACAAACACACTACATAGAGGCAATATATACTGTATAGGGGCAATTTACCTTGAATCCATGGAAACCCCAGCCAGATCAAGATTCGAATCTGCATCCCCAGTGGTGTATATATGGTGTGTGTCTGCATGAGTGTGTGGTATAGAGCCCTTATTTATCACCCATCGTATTGTGTTTTATTATTTAGTAGCTATAAATACAATTCTATTAAGAGACATTAAAAAAAAACAGAACTGGGAATCTACTCAGCTTATATCTTATGCAAAGACCAATTTTTTCTATGTAAAAGCATATGCTACACCATCTGCCATTTTATATAAGTTGTAAGTTGTAACTGTAAGATGCCATGATCAGAAATGTTCCAGTTAACAGATTTTTCACTTGAGCAGTGTGACTGAACGCTTGTTTATTTCTAGTAAAAGGTCAGCTCTGTGGTAACCATTGCAAGTCTGTAAGTGTATGTAAAGAATTAAGGACTGCAGCTAGACATAATTGCTGATACTTAATTATTATTATTTATTCAGTTTCTTTTGACCATTTTTATCCCTTTTGTGCTATTTCACCTATATGAAGAAACAGCCTTTTTTGTGCCATCCAACGTTCTTGTTTTAGAATGCAGAAGTTGTTTTTGCTCTAAGCTGTTCTGCTCTAAGAGATTGCTGTTATCTGGAACTGAAAAAGCTTAATGCTTTTTTTGCCCCATTACACTGAAATATTAAAGCACATGATTAAATATAGAATAGTTTTGGACCGATATCAGTTTTTCTTATTAATCAAATTCCATTATTGACACTATTTACCACATTTAAATGTTTATTCATTTAATGATACATTACCACTTGGAATAATACCAATTAAAATATATAATCATGACTCCTGCTTTGTTTTGTTGTTCTATTAGCTGTCCGATTTGAATTGGTAAAACACAAAATTAAAAGGAACTTAATCCCAAAAAGATGCTTAAATGCCAGATTGGTATGTGTCTCCTCATTTTTTTTTGTACTATTATATATTTTTTACTAAAGGGGGAGCACACTGTCTGAGGTATATGTCAGTGTATATGTCAGCATGTTGATAGCAGAGACATGCAACCCAAAGTAAGGTAGATATAATGTGCCATGTTATAGATATAATGTGCCATTCAATGTATTGTTAACACTGTACATGGTTGTATGGTCATCAACAGCAATAACTAAAATGCCATGAGGTATGTTTGTATTGCTTTTATTATTGATACTCGAAAGCCTCTTAAGTAATATTTGACTTTTGTGGTTCTTAGTCTCATGTGATTGTCTGACTCGACTTCTATCATGAATCACAGAACTTTCCTTTTACTTCAATAATACTGGAAGATTAAAGATCTATATGTGCTGTAAAACACCAAAGATTATTTATGAATCCCTACAACATCCATTAAATCTGTAATAGCTCCAATGTGTGAAATGTATTATTTACTCAAGACCATGGAATAATCATACTTGGAAGGTTTCACATTGATTAAATTCCTGTGTGGAGCTTAAAGAAAGGAAGTCCAGATCCTCCGCTTTTTAATGAGAGAACATCACATTTGACAGGTAAAGAGAATTTTTTGGTGCTAAATTAAATTTACTGTGAGAATTAGATCTGCACAATACTGAGTTAAAATAGCTGAGTGCAATAATTTTTTCTGATGTATTGCAAAAAAATAGAGAAAATGTTTTTTTTTATTTAACAACTTGAAGAGGATTATTTGGTATAAATAATTTTTAGCATGATGAAATTGATTTTGCAGGTAAATAAAGAAATAAATAAAAACATTTTGAATGTCTCTTCTCATTAGCCTCCTCTCAATCCTATAGTGGGGACTAAGTTCATGGGGGTTCCCTATACAATCCAGGGGAGAATGCTTCAGGGATGGGACTGATATACTTAGTACGGGGCAACAATCTATTACTGGGAACACACTAACTAACGCAGACATACATATGCTATATAGGGGCAATATAGAGAGGGGCCATTTCGAGCAGCCAATTCACCTGGAATCAATGTTTTTTGACTGTAGGAAGAAACAGGAGAACACAGAGGAAACCCACGTGCACACAGGAAGGACTTGGTAACTCCACCCAGTTTGGGATTCAAACCAAATCAAATACAAAAGCAGATAATGGCTGGGACTACTGTTTTGATTTTAAAGGGCAAGTTTGACAGAGTTGACTTATCATGACTACAACAAAAGCATCTTGCTTACACCAACTCAAATAGTGTATTTGTAAATGAGGTATAGAACAGATCCTCAAGATTATAGGAAGACATACCTGTTTAGACTATTGTGACCGCAGACCATAAGACAAAAAATATTGTCTATCTCTACTGTCATGAATTCTAAAAGGGTTCTGGAATGTGGCTGGACACTTCTTTACCTTTACTCAAGCCATTCTTATGTGGTGGTGTGTGCAGTGTTGATGCAAATAATAACTCATATGTACCTATGATTCACTACAGCTAAATCTAAAACCCAATTATGTTTCCAGCATACCGTTAAGTCGGTATGCACCCCTTTTGTCTTTTTTTATTTCATTTGTTTCCAATACAGTCAGTACTCTCTGAAGTAAACACTGCTGCGCCTGCGTGCCATCTGATATGTTACTGTTTGTAGAAGTCACATGTGCGTCTGAGGAATGTAAGATGTGCACATGCCCTGAGATAATTAATAATGCTTTTGTTATATTTATTTGATGAAACTAATCTTTTAAAGGTTTTTAACCTATTTATTTTACCAGCATGCCATGCCCTGTAACAGGTTCATAATATATTAAAATGAAAAATGTGAATAACTCTGTCCTTTACATTAAAATTGCACATTTTTAACTGTATTCCATGAATTAATGCTCAAATAAAAGCATAATGTCAAATAATCTGAACATAACGCTTCAGCCAAGATGCATCATTTCAAAATTTTTAAGTAAAATAATAAGACTGTTAATAAATAAGTATAAAAATATAGCTTTTGACACTCAAAGATGCCATATAATTAGCAGCTGAAGAGAGATAAAAGAAAACATGTACCCAAATAATCAATATGGTGATTTTAAAGCTCAAAAATAAAAATACACCATGCTGATGCGCTCTAAACCTAAGGCAAACACAAATTCATGACCTGTAAAAGCGTTTGACATTTTCCCATGTGCCCATGTAAGTTCAGCAGACAAAATTGCCTCCGGCTTTGACCAGTATGCGACTGACTGCATGAAAATATTTTTTTTCTTCTTTAAACAGCTTACAGTGTTCCAAACCTAAATCCCCATAGATCAAGCCAAAGGGACAGCTGACCTTGTAAGGACTAAGCCTCACTGGGGGACAGTGGCCAGGCAGCATTGAAGGAATAGGATAAGGTCTATAAAATAAGGTCTATAAAAAGATGTGTGTGCATAATTAAGTGTCAATTTATAATAATTTGAGTCGTCGCTCTTACTACAGCCTACATTTTTATGATGGTAGTGTCTGAGTTGGGACATGTTGTTGGCTCCTTCTATCCATCAGCAATTCTCTTCTCTTCTCATTTTTTAAGTAATCAGTAGTCCAAAAGAGCTAGGCATGACATGCTAAAAGAGTTTTAATTCAATGTAACCCTGAGAAATAAATATGGCTGAACAGAAGTGACTTAAATGTGACGATCTGACAGTGACAATAGGAAAAGGCAATGGAGATACTAATTAGCAAGTATTAATTAAGTAATGAGGTTTAAGGTTACTTTACTTACAGCATAGTGACATTTATATGGATAGATTTATGCTTACATCCACATTAAAAAGGGTGACAGACTATTCTAACGCAAGACCCACTGAAAGAGACACCAAAGAGCCTAATGAATCTTATCCACTCACACAAATGCAACCAAGTGTAATTTAAAATGACTTTGCATATGTGGTCATTAAAGCCACATTCTGGAGCCTTAAATGTGTACATTTCGCTTACGGTAACATAAGCATTATATATATATACACATACAAACCTTTTAATAATTTAATTTTAGGCTTTCATTCATGGGTGAATGAGCTCAAGCATCATGAGCTTTAGCCATGAATTTTTAGACAACTGCATGATTCCTTTCAGCATAATTGTGCCTCAGTGCACAAAACAAGGTCCATAAAGGTATGTTTAGGCCCACAAAAAACTATACCAGCATTGACAATTATAAACAGATGTTGATGACTGACTCACAAATGATCTTTTGGATAAATGGACACAAATTCCCATATACATGATTAAAAGCTTGAATAAAAACTTACATAAAGTATGTATATATTAATCTATATACAGTATCATATCATGCTGATTTGTTTCTGTTTTTTTGTGTTTAAATATCTTTAAATGTCTAAAAGATGATAGTGGCAGAAAGAGGACATGATGTTCTAGCATCCGGTTAAAAGACCCAGAGGCCCAACTTTTTATAAGTTGTTATGACAAGATAAAATATCTTGTTTTCTTGTGATAACGACAAATTTATCTTGTTATTACGACATAAAAATACAGTCAAATGCAAAAGTTTGGGCACTCCTATTAATCTTAATCATTTTTAGTTCTAAATATTTGGGTGTTTGCAACAGCTAATAACTGATAGACACAGTAATATTTCAGGATAGAAATGAGGTTTATTGCACAACAGAAAATGTGCAATATGCATTAAACCAAAATTTGACAGGTGCAAAAGTATGGGTACCCTTATCATTTTATTGATTTGAAAACTACTTTTTACTGATTAACTGAAGCACAAAATTGATTTGGTAACCTCATTGAGTTTTGAACTTCATAGCCAGGTGTATCCAATCATGAGTAAAGGTATTTAAGGTGGCTAATTGCAAGTTGTTCTAATGGCAAAAAACACCCAATTATCCTCTTTTGGAAACAGTGGAACCGCAATTTACCATAAAACTGTCGTGAAACACTTTATTTATTATGCAACTGTTGAAGTAAATATAACTCCTATATGTCAAGTGTATTGACAGAACCGTTCTGCCACTTCTGTGGTCATTAAAACATAAGTCGTGATCAAGAGATAACTAATCTTGTTATAACAACTTTAAAAAAAAACACACATCTTAGCTGTGCTCCTGTAAAAAGAAAAAATGATGGATTAAATACATAATCACATAAATTTTACAAAAGATATGAACAGAGGTCTGTGTGAGTATGTGTGCCCAGCGATAGATTGGCGCCCTGTGCTGGGTGTGTCTGCCCAGCACGCAAAACTTTCTCCTCCATGACCCTAGTAGAGGATAAAGCAGAGGATAATGGATGGATGGATGAATATGGACAGAGTATCTGTCTCTCTCTCTATCTCTTGTATCAAACTATAACATATATTTACATTTTATAAACAAAAATATCCAGGTTAATAGTTACTATATTTTGCTGCAAGCATCAAGAAATGTCAGCAGACATTGCGATACACTAACTGCATGCCACCCGCTCTTATATTTAGCAGGAAAAGCAAGACTAATGTGCTATGCTGCCTGAAGCCACATAATAACGTGTGAATAATCAGTCAGTGTAAGTAGCTGACTGTAAATCAAAAGGAACACTTTTTGCATAGAGTATCAAACTACATTCTCTCATATAATCAGTATGTAAATTAGATTTCGAGTATCATGCACTACAAATGCAATAAAGACTACTATCTGTCATTTGTTGATTGAATTGAATCTTTATTTAACAAAGTAACAAAGAAAGGATTTCCATTGTTTTTAATAATGCACATATTGTAGGTGTTATATATAAGCAGAATTAGATATCAATGCCTGTAACAGAAGTTGCTTCACAAGCATGACACTTTTTGACTTTAAATAATAGTTGTTGCAGTTTTTTCAGTGGAATTCTTCGATCGGGTTAAATAAATTTTATCCCAAATATAATGTTTAACCCTACAAAAACATTTTACTTCCAGTAACTTAAATCCAAAGACTAATAAGCATATGCGCTTACACCAAAGGCAAACACAAAACTAAATTGTGGTTTAAATAGGGGTCATCTTTTGTGTTGTCATTTGCCTCTCCCAAACAAACACACACACACACACACACACACACACACACACACATTTTTTCTTTGTATGTGCAGTAAGTGAGGTTGAGTGTCTGTGTGTGTGTGGGTGAGGGGGTGTATGGTTGTGCATGCATATACTATTTCTTTAGTTTTGCTTGACCAGATGTCTCTTGCAGTAAAGGAAGTAGTTGTATTAATGACCACTTTACCCACACACACGCACACACAGAAACACACACATGGAAACCTGAGATGGGACCTCTCTTCTGATCTATCTTTGTCTACTGTGGAGTATACATGCTACTCCATTATTCAGTGGATTAGGACAACACACACATGCACGCGCATACTCACAAACACATGCTCTATCTCTATCTCTTCTTCTCACACACACAAACAAAAACATTTAGCTAAACAGCAATCTATCTTAGTTCAATGCTGCTGAATCTACAAGAGCTGATTCCCTCTTTCTGACAAATAGCTACGATCAATGTTATCATCATTTCCTTAAGCTCTCTATCCTACATCAAACTCATGTCAAACATCAAGCTTGTTCTAAACAAAACCAATGAGGGGGAAAGTGATCACAGATTTGAACAGATATCTTTTTCTCCCCCAATCAGCTTCAATTAAAAATTTTCAATTGAAATAGCAAGTATCTTTTTGTACCCTAGGAATTTAAATTTATTGGTTACAGGATAAATAATAACTATTCACAATTTTGTCAGTAAACAGTCAAATCACTGGCTATAGCAGAAGAGGCCTGGAACAGACGTCATTGTTATTATATAAACATACTGGCATGTGGCAGATAGGAAATCTATTTCTTTGCATAGCCCAGCATTTGTATAGTTAGCGCTATCAGTACTACCATGACTCGGTGGCCCGGAGCAAAAGGTTTAGCATCTCAGTGGCGGTTAGCACCGGTCTCACCATTGTCATTTTCGGTCGATTACTTTATGTCTCTTTTGTTTGCATGCTCTCTAATTCATAATAGCACAAGAGTGTGGTGGTAGGCGTGGCATAAGCTATCATTTGTACTTTATTGGGTAATAGGAGTGGCATGTGTCAGGGAATATTTATGTTTATCATTGTTTATGATTTTCTATTATGTGGTTGGGACCATGCTTTCCTGGAGTCTTCTATAAATGTATATTTATAATCAGCAAGTGATTTGTGCTAAATGTATTGGCTCATGTTGAGTAAAAATGTATTAAGGGAAATATGAACCATACACTACGAATTTAGAGCCTACATCATATACTAAAAAGGATAAGACGGTGAATCATTTTTGCAATTAGTCGTGATTAGAAATGTTACTAATTATCTAAACAAAATTATTTACCATAAGAGTGAATTTAAAATCATGACGGCATTTATAAGAAAAATAGGTTTAGAATAAGTGGCTGAAACAAAAATACAAAACAAAAATAAGGTTACACTTCCAGCACACTTTCCTGTTCTTACTTTTAAATGCATAATGAACTCATGTCACTCCTCTACTCCTCTCTCCCCATTGGTTCGCTGTAGCTGCTTGCATTCAGTACAAGGCACTGACTCTGACCTAAAGGACAATTTCTGGATCTTCCCCCTTTTACCTTCAATCTATATTTCAAATACACTCTAACTCATTCACTTTACTCTAGTGATAAATGTCACCTGGTAATTCCACCTCACCGTGGTGCTAATTCTTACTCCGTATTGTTCACCACTGAAAAACACTTGCTATAAGATAGATAGATAGATAGATAGATAGATAGATAGATAGATAGATAGATAGATAGATAGATAGATAGATAGATAGATAGATAGATAGATAGATAGATAGATAGATAGATAGATAGATAGATAGATAGATAGATAGATAGATAGATAGATAGATAGATAGATAGATAGATAGATAGATAGATGCAAATAAATTATTTAACAACCACATATGACCTGTGTTTTATTTTGTCATGGTTTCTCATTAATACTTTATTAGTTGCACTTAAAACAAAAATTCATAGGCACCACACACACTTTTAGGATCAGTGACACAAACTGCATTGTCTAGTGTTGTGTGAATAAGCAGTGTAGCTTCAAACAAGATTCCTTTCTCCTCTGTTTCATCATTTTCCTTCTGTCACTCTCTCTAGTCCCTTTAGTAATGCTCTTTTATCTACTGTTCGCATGCAATAGTCGGCCACAGGCCAGTGCACATTCAGCAATCTTTCTCAATGCTGGAAAGTGAAATGGACTCTCTCAACTTTAAATCTTTACTTATTAAGGCCAAAATATTTCTCACACATATCTACACTCAAATAAACTCAAAACATCCAAACTGAATATGTATTTTAAATACTATGTTAATAAAGCTAGTTCCTGTAAGTGAGAAATCCTCCGGTTCTCATTCGGTGCCACCTTGTTACATACTGCTTTTTAAAATTTCTTTAGTGATTGTTTAGTATTTTTTATTACATTGTTGCTTTTAATGTTCAATTTATATTTACATAAGATTTAATTCATTATTTTGTCAGTTTTTCACCCCTCCTTACTGATTGTTATCTCTGATGCAAAATTAAGAATGATCTTTGTATCTCCTCATGATTTTTGTAGATAGCTGCTGCAACCACCTCATCCTTTGTTGTGACAGTCATGCTTCCTGTTGATTTTCATTTAGTTCATTTACTAAACTTCACTAAAATTTGTACAAAAGTACAAACGTTTTTTGCTATTTTAGCAAAATCATGAGATCATAAGAACAAAATCATTTTGGTATTATAGCCTTAAGTATTTCAGTGAGAAATGGTTTTTCTGTCATCTTGGTCTGGTATCACACGTGTGATACATGCAGAAATCTAGTTTAGGTACAAAACACCTAGGAGGCATTTAAAATTGGCAAGACAAAGCTGAATACACTAGAATCAATAGGCCTCTAACCCCAAAGTGTGCAAATATTCTACAGCACAAAGACGCCGCAGGGAAGGAAGGATGTTGTTTGAATTTACAATCATGTCCCACTATGGTTAAAGTCATGTGCAGCATATGTTCAGTAATTACTAAAGTAAACTGTTCTAGAATTGTAGTCTTCCCCATGCTTTGAATTTGCCAAGTTTCTAGCCATACATTTTAAACAAATATGTTCTATTTGCAAAATTTCCTTCGAGATAAATAAAGTCTATCCATGCATCCATCCATACATCCATACATCCTCCCACCCACCCACCTGCCCATCTGTCTGCCTGTCTGCCTATCTATCAGGCATGGTTTTGCAGGTTTGGAATTAAAAGCTTGACTGGCCAGTGGCCAACCCAATGTAACATATTTTAAATGTATTTGTACAGAGATTGTGAGCAAGGGCATTTTGTCCAAAATAAGTCTAATGGTCTTAAAGGCTTAAATGGTCTTCTGGGTGACTGGGCAAAATCTTAACAGAAATGTCTTTTAGAAAAATCTTTTAGAAAGCCCTCCCAGACAATTGAAGATATTATATCTGTAAACTGGGGACAAACTTAAAATAAATAAATAAAAATAAATAAAACTCCTGTAAGTGTAATTTGTACATGTCCCAAATATTTTGTCATTAAATTACATAGTGTTAACAATGTTGTTTTTAACATGCTTTCTCAGAACTCAAAGCATTTACAGAAAAATAATATTCAAATATTTTTTAAACATTTAAAAAGTTTTCTAGTCAACAAAAAAAAAATCTATGGCCTGAAAACCCTACTTATTTTGGCAGGCATCAAATTAAAAATATATTAATAATTACAAAATGCAATGAAATTGTTCTGTGAAAACATAATTATTTTGTATATTTGTTAGTTAAAAAAATATTTAAAAGAATACATCACAGAGGCGGCACGGTGGCTTAGTGGTTAGCACGTTCGCCTCTCAGCACTGGGGATTTCCGGTTCGAATCCCCATCTGGGTGGAGTTTCCATGTTCTCCCCGTGTCCGCATGGGTTTCCTCTGGGTTCTCCGGTTTCCTCCCACAGTCCAAAAACATGGATCAAGTTAATTGAATTCTCAAAATTGCCCCCTATAGAGTGTGTCTGTGTGAGTGAGTGTGTGCCCAGCGATAGATTGGCGCCCTGTCCTGGGTGTATCTGCCCAGCGCCCGAAACGTTCTCCCCTGAATGGGCATGGGAAACCCCGCCGCGACCATAGTAGAGGATAAGCGGAAGATAATGAATGAATGAATGATCACAGATTCATCACAGATTCTTAGGTTATTTTGCATGATGAAAATATGGTTTCAATAAATCTTTAGTTGAGTTCATATTAGTGCTCACTTCTTAACATAATTGCCTGTAACTACTTGAAAATCCAAACATCTGAGGCACTAGATGAGTGCTTGGAAACTCGAAATAGCATATAACTATTGCATTAAAACTGTACATAATGTATATTCTGCACTGCAAGACTGCATGTAAGTGTGTGCTGCTATTTTCAGTTCAATAGTAAACATGAGTCAGAGTGCAGTTATACAATCAGGATTTGGCAATTCTTCATGGGGTAGTGGAAGCACATGGGTCTTACACTCACTATTTTTGTGAGATTACTGCCTTACAACACAATGAGCCTTAAATGTTATTTGGTACTGTTATATATCACTACAACAACAACATGTGAACCAAATAAGTACAGTAAAGAAAATGCACTAGGGTGTATTCAGAAAGCAAGAGACCTGAGCAGAGACAGAAGTAACAGGAATAACAACAGGAATAATATTAATTAATTTAAAACATAGACCTAACTAGAACTAACACTTATATGACCTATATGGCAATACAAACAAATACACAAATACACACACACACAAATATATATATATATATATATATATATAGATATATATATATATATATATATATATATATATAGGGCAGCACGGTGGCTTAGTGGTTAGCACGTTGAAATCCCCATCTGGGTGGAGTTTCCATGTTCTCCCCGTGTCCGCATGGATTTCCTCCGGGTTCTCCGGTTTCCTCCCACAGTCCAAAAACATGGATCAAGTCAATTGAGTTCTCCAAATTGCCCCATATAGAGTGTGTTTGTGTGCGTGTTTGTCTGTGTGTGTGAGTGTGTGTGCCCAGCGATAGATTGGCGCCCTGTCCTGGGTGTATCTGCCCAGCGCCCCAGTCAACGTTCTCCTCTGAATGGGCATGGGGACACCTCCCCCCCCCCCGCGACCCTAATATAGGATAAAGCGGAAGATAATGAATGAATGAATGAATGAATGAAAAAAAAAAAAAAAATATATATATATATATATATATATATATATATATATATATATATATATATATATATATATATATATATATAGCATGAAGCTAATGGGCTACCACTGGATTTAACAAGGCTTAGTGACAAGCTGAAGGGCTTAATAAATAGCTAGCAGGCTTGGTGAAAGGTTACTGAGCTTCAGAAAAAAAGCACTGGGCTTTAACGTTAAGCTTCATCTAGAATTAGGAAAGAAGAGAGAAGCACAAAGCTTTTATGTAGTGAAATTAATGTAAATATAGCCAGAGACTAGCTAAAAGTCAGCAAAGGGGTTACTATATATTTGGTGAAAGGCTACCAATAAGCTCCAGGCTATAGTTAGACTTAGATAGACTTGGATAACCTTTATTGTCATTCATTTTACACTCAGTGTACGCAGAAAGAAATTTCGTTGCATTGGCTCGCATGGAGTATAAAAAAGAAGTGAATTTTTTGTACATGGTGTAGAACATGGGTATAACGTATACACAGTATACTATATATATATATATATATATATATATATATATATATATATATACAGCAGCATAGGTTAAAAATGAAAATGTGAATAGTAGCAGCAGCTGGCACTAAAGGTTTTAAAAGAGATTTTCAAATTAAAGATGGTAGGTAGCAGGGGGCTAAAAGACAAGGGAGGAATAGTATTATAGCAATCTTATTTTTGTCTAAAGCATTTTAGCTGCCTAACAGTCCTGGGCAAATGTTATAAATTTTATGACGCACCAAATGTTGTCTGTTGATAAAAGGTCAGGCCAGTTCAGCTAATTCTATTACTGCAAAGCCATGCTTTTGTGATGTATGCAGTATGTGGTTTAGCATTTTTCCTGTTGAAATATGCAAGGCCTTCCCTAAAAGTTGTCTTGAGTAAAGAAAATGTTGCTCTAAACTTCATCTCCTTTTTAGACAACATGGCATAATAATCAGACATGGACTTCTGGAGGTGGGAAGTGTCCATCCAGGTCGTCATGAAGCAGCATTCTATTAATTGTAATAAGCAGGGAAACAGAGTTGAGTTAATCGATGTTTTATTGTCAAACCCTCTGCATACCAGTATATAGTTTCTTCAGAATCATGGTGCAACAAGCATTGGGCGCAAACAGCATAAGGTCCCAATGTAATTCAATTCACTAAACCCTATTTTAGCACTGAAGGTAAAATGCCAAAACACTGTGGACAGGTTACCGGTGTATGCCAGTACAAAGTACACACAAAGACAAACACATTCTTATCTAGTGGCAGTTTAGTATCTACAATATACCAGATGTACAGGTCTTCCGACAATATAAGTAAATTGAAAACCCAGCTAAAATAAATTCTAAACTCCACATCTAACATCATCTCTTCATCTCTTTGGGATTTTAATCTGTGACCTTAACAGATTTATTTGAAATAACTTTTGATTTGCCAGAAATTAAACATCTTTATTGTTCTTGAACACATTATTTATTTTTATTTATTTTTTGTGATTATGCTTTATTTTGCACCCACATGAGAAGCATCATGACACCAATGACAGAAGTTTAACCATGAAAAAAATTATTATTTAAAGTGCAGAGACTAGCCCATGCATTTATTGTGGATATAATAGCATTATTTAAATGAGCTGTTGTCTCCTCTAATAATGCAAAATTAAGCAGAGATTTAATCCAGAAACACTTTAATATAATATCAGGCTCAATCTATAACCAGATTATTGTTTTTTTGGCAACAGTAAAATCTGCAACACCAAACGTTTTTCCTGTAAAAAAAGTTTAACTGAGGAGCTCTTATTTAGTAAACAAAAACAGGGGTTTGATACTAGCTCCTTACCAAGAAACTTAAAAAACTTTTTAACCACATATTTCCAAAATATATTTATGATGTGGCAATCCCAAAACATATGTAGGACGGATTGCAATGTGGATTTTTTGAGATTTTCATTTTGAAACGCAAATATGGTGTTGTATATGTTTTATGGATCACCCTATAATGAATCTAGACATTTTAATGTAATCGGTAGATTGGACCATATCTCACCCCAGTCAGGTTGGACCCCTAATGATCATAGCTCTCTATCCCATATTGACATGACAGAAAGAGTTTTTATAGAGTTTAGAATTAAAAAGCTATATAATCTTGTGACCAGACCTCATGAACTGTCACTTTAGTCAAGATACAGAGATAAAGGGTGTGGACCTAGTGAATGCCAGGGAATTCCATCAGCCCTCATCGCAGACCAGAGCTGAAGATATAGGAAATAAGATCAACCGGGGAGTGTGTATTAATGTGGTATGTTCTGGAATGTGCGCAAAATGCCCTCATCGCAGATGTCCTTTAGTGTATGAATGCCTTTAGATGACCATACTGGCGACATGAAAGGTCACCTACCTAAAGTCAAACATGGGTTATTCCCATAAATTACAGTGAATTAATTTTTTAAACATTATACCAGACTCTCAAAATAGTAGAGAGAATAGTGCCATATCCCAACATATTTTTCAGTCCTATGTGTATGAACGGTAAAGTTATAAGCCTTTAAGGATAAATCAACCCAACTTTTATAGCTCGCAATGAGACCTGTAAGTCTTTCTGAATACATTCTTTATAAATTTAATAAGCAAATATTACTTTTTAAAATTTAATTTAAATACATTTCACCACAATATAAAAGAGCATATTGTGTCTGTAAATGTGTGTTTAAGTGTGTGTGTGTGTGTGTGTGTGTGTGATTTATAAATATTCACTGACAGGACTGCAGATCATATTAAATTGTCCATAGCATATTTTAATGAGAACTTAGTCATGTGGACATGCAAAATAAGAAATAGAGTAATCTGACAGCTGCTGCAGCAAGACTTACTACACCGCATACAGTACCTTAAAATCAATGTAGAATGTAGAATAGTATTAATAAAAGAATAAAGAATTCAAGATAATAATGAATATGGTGAATGTTTTTGTGTGTGCGTGTGCATGTGGCTTCGTTTCCTCATAGTATCAAAATTGCATTTTGGCTGTAAAACCTTTGCTTCTATCGACAACCACAGTGCTGAACCCTCAGGAATACCAGCTGTAGTCATTAATTTTAGAAGTAGTGTAAGCTAAAACCATACTGGTAACATGATATCACTTTATTTTCCCTGCAAGGACAATGGCTGGTGCATTTTGCACTACACTTACTTAAATACACTACATAAAAGCTAGCCAGCAATATAGACATAAGAATCTCAGTATTATCGAGGTATAACAATTGTCGTTGTTTCTGCAACTGTAGATGCCCCAATATTTTGTCCATGTAATATAATAACTTATATTTTGATTACCAAATGTAGTCTAAAAAGTGAAATGGCACAATCTTTATGTTCCGCAAAAAAAATGCTGTATATTTCAATTATATGTATGTGAACATGCACGCACACACACACACACACACACACACACACACACACACGCACGCACACACACGCACACACTAGCACACTGAACATCCCCCAGTGGTGATGTGTGTCCTTCAGGAGGATAAGGGGATAGAAGAACTAGGACAGGGGGAGGATGAGATGCAGACTGATCTGATGAAACAGAGGCACTAAAAGCAGTGGAACAAAAAGTGTAAAACAGAGAGCAATAAGGAACAGGGGGAAATATATGTATGTATGTGCTTAGGACAGAAATATTAGTAACTTTGTGACCTCCACCAATATACAATGTGTAGATGGCTATATTATGTTACACAACAACATAATAGAACAACTTGACTTGATGCCTTTAGATATAAACAACTATCTTCAACCACTGCAGCAGTGGGTCTGTGCATTAGTCTTACAATAATGAATGATGGTTATAACCCAGTATCCTTCCTACTGTATTTAACCAAGATTAACTACATCCATGTTCATATCATTCAATTTCAATTTACTACTTATCATTAGAGTATGTTTTCCTCATTCTAACCACCTACATACAGAATGAGTGACATATTATCATGCATTGACAATAATGATTCATGAAGATATAGAATAAATCCTGAAAATAAATAACTGAATATATAATAAGGGACTACAAGACACTGATGGGACTATGCAAGGATGCAACACACAGAAGCCAAATACAAGATTTTTAACAGCTTGATATAAATCAATGCTTCTTCCATAAGTCCATCTAAAAAATACAAATTCAAGTAATGCAAATAAATAATGCAAACTCCAGCAGTGATAACAGAGAGAGCTCCACTGCTGGTCATGTGACCTTTGAAGAAGAAGGCATGTTTAATATTATTAAGATCTGTGTTCTTTCGTATATTTAAAGAAATAACATTATTTTACTTAAATACTATAACATGATATCTGTGGCTACACAGCACTGTAGATCACAGCACTGCATTGATGATGACTTGGAAACAGGGACAACCAGTATATTCTTCAGCTGTGGTTGCATAAGGAGTCAATCAGTGTTCCCAGTGCTGAGCATATTAATGCTCAGAGCACCTGAGACATTGTAATAGTATTGCAATCTCCAAAAGTGCATGACCATGTGTTCACTCCTCCGACAATTTTAAGTGAATAATAACTCAGCATTAACAGCTGGGCATAAGGGTCAGAATTCGCACCACTTCCCGCTAAATAAAGCTGTGGGCGGGTTGCAGTAAAATACTATATTTACTGGCAGGTTTAGTGGCTCACAGGCAAGAAAAACACATTGCTCATTGGATGCTGCATAAAGAGCTGGACATTTTTTTGGTCAGGAAACTATTTTCAGTCCAGCAGTCACACTGCGGTGTTGAAAAATTTTAGCAGCACTTTAATGGCTGATCCACAGTTAATAGTGTTTTACACAATAACATGCCACCACAATATTAATGTGGTTGCAGTGTAAGGAATTATCAAATACCACATAATTCCTGCTCGGTGTGGATGCTATTGGGTGTCTACAACAAATGATTGAAAAAAAAGCAACCAGACTACAGCGTGCAGATTGGAAATAGACAATTAGAATACATATATATATATATATATATATATATATATATATATATATATATATATATATACTCATAAAGAAGTCATCCAAAGCAGAATCTTGCTATTTGAAAAAACTCATATTGATAAATCCTTAAAACCTATATATATATTGCCGTAACCCTTGAAGTTGATCTGCAGATCGTAAGCAGGGTGATAAAGAAACACGAGGGTGCGACAGGAGTGAGGGAGAGTAACAATGCCGTAGCAGTGACAGCAGAAGCTAATGATTGTCCATGACCGGGGCAAATAATAACCCCGTCGTTTAGACACAGTGTTTATGAAGGACAACCTTCACATGCAGCAAAAACCCTTTACCGAACCGAGGGCAACATGTTCTGCTGCAGAATCGAGTCCACCCGCGACCTGCAGCCCAGCGCCGCCAGCGTCATCAGCATCACACATTCAGAGCTCTCACCTGATCGTCAGTCCTCCGGCGGAGCTGCTCTGCTGACGGACGGACGCGCGGGGTCTCGGCTCTTTGGAGGATCTTCAGCGCGGCGCTGGACCTAGGACTCTGGCCTCGGTGCTGAAGACTGAAATGCTGGACAGCGACAGTAACGCGGCTGCTGTAATCTGCCTCCACCTCAAGAGGAGAAGATTAAACAATGCCCTCTAGCGTCGCGGCGGAGAAAACAACATGAACCAACGAGCAGTACTGTACACAGTACAACATGTCTCTTCAAGAAATGTAACTACACGCTCAAAATGTGCTTAATCGGTGCACCATTCTATTTATTTACCACCTCTATATTAGCTTCATCTGTTTGTCTGTGTGTCAGGTAAAAAAATGCAAATGCGCATTAATCAATTAAAAAATTACCAAATAATTAACTAATTAGGGGTAAATAATACATTTCGTTTTCTATGGATAAATTGCCAATTTTCGACTAAATTTTATACTTCACAAGCAAGCAATTTATCACGATATGGGGTGTTTCATATATATATATATATATATATATATATATATATATATATATATATATATATATATATATATATATATATATATCCCCCCCCCCCCCCCCCCCCCCCCCCCCCCCCCCCCCCCCCCCCCCCCCCCCCCCCCCCCCCCCCCCCCCCCCCCCCCCCCCCCCCCCCCCCCCCCCCCCTACAGGGAAGAACGTTTCGGGCACTGGGCAGATACAGCCTGCACAAGGCACCAATAATGGGGCAATTTAGAGCAGTCAATTTAAGGAGCGAACCGGAAAACCCAGAGAAACTCACGCGGACACAGGAAGAACACAGAAACTCAACCCAAATTGGAATTCAAACCTGGATCCCCAGTGCTGTAGGGCAGATGTGAAAACCAGTATGACACTTTGTCACCCTTAATTTGCCTAATCAAAACTAAATGAAAATGTAATTACGTATTTACTCATTGATTGAGCATTTATGTTCATCAAAAGCATGATATTAGACCCTAAATCAACTGCAAACCTTAACTGAATTAAGTTGTGAATGCAAAATAATATTCAAAAAGGAAACACATCCATCTGCCACTTAATCTGTCCATGTTATCAGTTTTACTGACCACATTAATGCAAATTGTAGTTCTACAATTACAGACTGTAGTTCATCTGATTCACTACATACTTTGTTAGTTTAATTAAATGTGTTCTCTAATAATCAGGACCCCATAGAGCCGGCATTGTTTGGGTGTGTGGTGATGGGTGCTGTGTTAGTGTGTGTTGCACTGGTACAAGCAAATCAGATACAGCATGATGTTGGTTTTATTTTTGAACACTACTTGTCAACTACTGTTTATTCTTTTTGACACATTAGAGAACTAAGCTCATACGACTAACAAAGTATGTAAAGAAACAGATGTATGACAATCTGTAATTCTAAAACTTTCCATCTATATGGTAAGTGGAAATGATCAAATAGACAGTAATATAATAGAAACAAGCAACAAACTTAAACTAAGTGTTGAAGTAGATACAACTGCATCAGTGCAATTTCACAGTAACAACAATAAACGTACATAAATTTAAACCTTCAAAAACACCATGGTCTCCATCAGCAGGCAACTCAAATGTAGGCAGGAGACATTTGGTAATTTAGATGCTTAATTTACAGCCTTAAAGCTAAATAAAATTATGTAAATTTGTTTTAACGTATCTTGCCTCCATTTAGAGTGGTGCAACAGTTATGGTTGAAAAGCAAATTACATTAAAGCAATTTTCAGGTTAACTTCAAAAAATGATCTCATTTAACTAGCAAGTAATATCTCTATTGCCAAAAACACCAATTATAAAGAATCACTTTTGTGTCAGAAACATGTCAGTTGTACAATGTTTATAAAAAGAACTTCAACACTAAACAGTGGAATAAGTCTAAGCTTAAACTGTTTTCTAAGTTTTAAACACCTTTAAATGCTTTAAACAATTAACTGTTTCCTGGCTTACCACTCTCATACATTCCAATTGTCATGGCTATTATATTAAGTAATCAGTTTATTTCAACTCAGTAAGTGGTCAAGTGGTGCAGTATTCCAATACACAGTTCCAATACCATGGATGATGTTTTTAAACCAGTGACCATTAAGACATTTAGCATCCACCAAGAATAAAGTGGTCTGTCATTTTTTAGAGAAATAGAATCTATTAAAAAATTGTATGATTTTTGAATAATTAATTTGCATTTTATGGCTTAAATATGTATTTAATCACCTACCAGCCAGCAAGAATTGTGGCTCTCACAGACCTGTAAATTATGTGTAAGTTTGAGAAGCCATCCTATACTGCACTTATTACCTGTAATTAAAACTGCACCTGTTTGAAATTGTTACATGTACAATAGACACTTGTCAATAATCTCAATTAATCACACTCCAGCCTCTCCACCATGCCCACCAAGAACAAAGAGCTGCCTAAAAACACCAGGAACAAAATTGTAGACCTGCACAAGGCTGTAATGGGCTACAGGACAAAAGACAAGCAGGTTGGTAATAACACAAGAACTGTTGGCACAATTATTAGAAAATTTAAGAAATTTACTCTCAATCAACTTGATGGTTGGGATCCGAGTAAAGGATCAGTCATGATACAGCACCGGACAAACAATGAGGGTTAAGAGCCTTGCTTAAGGGCCCACATTGGTAACTAGGCTCAGGGTTTAAACCCCCCAACCTTCAAATTACTAGCCCAACACCTTAACCACCAAGTCACATGCTTTTGCAGTGACTTTGGAAAAATTCCAAACAGTGGGATTTCCTATCCAGAAAACAAAGCCAACAGTTTGTGTGGTACCCATTCAAAATAGCTAAGAACAGCTTGATAGACAGAAACAAGTCTCCTGTGGATGTTCTATTATATTGACTGCTTCACCGCTGGAGTGTTTAAAAATGCAAAAAATTAAATTCAGAGAGTATTTTAGTCCGTCTGGTTTTACAGCAGAAATTTAGTTAAAAAATAAATGTATAGATGACAAATATTGTTTCAAGCAAATACAAAGGTTTCAGTGGGACTAATTCTTAGGATACACTCACCAGACACTTAGACACTTAGGTTTCTACCCTCAATGTTCACTCGGTCGGTTCAACCCACCATATAGTAGTTCATCTGTTTCTCTTAATACTTTGTTAGCCACCTTTACTCTGTTCTCCTATGATAAGGACCCACACAGAGCCACCACAGATTACAAATAGTTTACACACAATTTTTTTTTAATACTGTAGTCACACCAACATAGAGGATGTGGAGTGTTGGACAATGTTGCACTGGTATGAGTGAATCAGAATCAGCAGTGCTGCTGAAGTTTTTAAACTTTGCTTCCAATTACTGAGCTGTTAAATATATCTAACTTATTTCATCTTGTACTGTAGATGTAAAATCAGAGAACGCAGCTTATTTGATAATTTCGATTTAAAGGCATTTCTTTTGTTGAAGCATGTTAATTTCATTTGAAGTCATATCTAAAGCCATTCATTACTGATATAACAATAACAAGACTTATTGGGTTTAGACAATTTTGACAGTCTCTAGTTAACTTCAAACTATTTGTATAAACAATGTTATTAGTCATGGCTATGTGAGACAGTTTGTAATAGGTAGCTTGGTAGCTTAGAGGCCATCACTGGTTGTAGTTATGAGAGGTATGTCTCTGACTGACAGCGTGGGTGGCCTGTTCAGGAACCAGACTGGGGTTGGTCAGAATGGATGTGGTGGTGCTAAGCAAGCGGAGTGAAGTCAAAGCAGCTAAGAAGGCAAAAAAAGAAACAAACATTTGAAATTATTATTTAATATTATATTTTAGTATGGTATATTTATATAATGTACAGAATAGTAGTATACTACTATATAGTAGTATAGTGTGTATGTATGTATGTATATATATATATATATATATATATATATATATATATGTAACAGGCACCTGTCCTTTTGTTCTTTTGTTCTGTTCTGTTCTGTGCCTGTGTGTTAATTTACTTTCATTGGCGGTCTTTAGTTTAGTTAATTATCCCTTTCTGTTCATTGGTTTGTTTTGTGCACGTGGTCGGATGTCCTTTGTATATATTTCCTTCGTTCCTTGTCCTCCGTGCACGTCGTAAAACCTTTTATGTTCACTCGTCATGTACCTTTGTTTTGTGGTGTTACTACACCTTTAATAAATCCGTTTCCCTGCTACCTGCGTGCCTGGCTCCCTGCAGCACGTTAGAGCGCGGCGGCTCTGCGCTTCTTATGCGCAGTCGCTTTAATCCTAGGTAGGCGAGTGTAACAATATATATATATATATATATATATATATATATAATACAAATGACTTAGTGATTAGCGCGTCCGTCGCTCAGAGATTTTGCTTCTCTGAAATGTGTGCATGTCTGTGTGAGTGTGTGCCCAGCAATAGATTAAAAAAACCATGTCCTGGTTGTATAGGATTAAGGGGAATATAATGGAAGCATATTAGCTAGTTAGAAGACATAAGTACATTTTTGGCAAGCCCCATCAATTACTTCCTCCCAATGCTGAGAGATGACGTGTTTAAAGGTTCTCCTCAGATTAATCATGGCAATACATGACAATCCTGGGCACATGTGAGTGTATCTATAAAAAAAGTGGGCAGAACTGCGTATTTGCTTTCTTCTTAATGTTTAACAAGACAGTCTATTGAGCTTCAAATGCCTTGGAATGGACTTGAATAATGGGCAGATGCCTGATGGGTGGTGATTGGCTTCAACTTATTTTAAAGGAAAAAGGCAAAGCATAAAATAAATAAGGAAATAAAAAGAGAAAAACCCTACTAGGTCTGAGGGAGGGAAGGGAGCAGTGTTGATCCATCCAGCTGAGTGTGGTGCGAAACAGTTCCTCCATACCGGCTGTGGACACCATGATGTTAAAAGACTCAAACAGGGGTTCCATAATCACACTGAACTAAAAAGAATGGTTGAGGAAAGTTAAACAGTTAGAACATGGTCAAATCTGTTTTTCACACCCTTTATTTCATTATTAAGCAAATTTAGGATACAATCCAGAATTTCCAGTTCTGCAGTGTCTGAGTACGGACATATTCTCTGAACCTCTCCCTCATGTGATCAAAGCGTTGGCGAGTGATGGGAACACCTGTAGCAGGGAGCTGCTGTTGACACACACTAGGCATAGTGGAACACACATACACATAGACTTTATTTATACCAGTCTAATCTAAATGTACCATCATAGCTAATACTCAGTAATTGTTCTGAAATACAGAAATGAGATGAAACCATTATGTTTCCATAAATCCAACAGTGGTTCTGAGATTTAATATGCATTTCACAGCAATATATAAAAACCAAAAAGTGGTTTCATACCTAATAGCAGAGTTAAGTGCCAAGATCTCATCCTTAAGTCTTTGAGCCTCCTCCTGCAGCTGTGCTCTATCCTGCTGCATCTTACTGATATATTCAGCTGTTTTCTGCAGAGTGGTGGCCTTGCTGATCTATAAGAGAAGACAGAAAGACAGACATCACCCTCAAATCAATTTAAGTGAATTTATACATACAATTCTTCACACAACAAATGATTAAAAATTATGACGGGGGGCTGTTATGAAACCAAAGGTTTTTCCTTTGGTTATGGAATGTAAAATCACAACAAGCTCATCCAGCTGTAATCAGAGTACTCAGTCGGGTGCCCACATACCAGCCAGAAATGTGCTACAAGCTAAGCTCCTTATTGCTACTTGCATAACAAACTCTATGTAATCTTTTGCATATTCATAAGTGTGTTTAAAAGAAAGAGATGAGTATTTACTGGCACTGCCTGATAGAGGCACATGTTTGTGGTTTAAGCAGTATCTCGTCTGGCACTCAGACACAAATAGCAGTGTGTCTGCTAGGTGTGAGTGTAGACTAGAGATTTCTTGACTGCCAAAGCAACAGCACTTCTAATGGGATGAGGAAAGTGTGTGGCCCTAGGTGTTCGACACCTATAAACTAAATGTGTGGGGTGTTAAAAAGCAGTCAGATTTGAATATGTGACGGACATAGCATATGGTAACTGTGAGAGTGTTTTAAAACAGAGTGATGAAGTAAATAAGGATAAAAAAATGGGAGTAACACAAACACTGATCACAGAGAGGCCTATCAGGTTGTGGAGAGGAGAGGTGTAGCCAATGCACTGATTAGCGCACCTGATTCGGGACCTGACGGGAACAGGACTTTGGCAAGCGACACCATGGCATTACAGCTGTGTAAAAATATGCTGTAATAAAGCTCGTTTCTGTCTCCAGTCCTCATTCATGCCCGCTCCTCATTACAGGGGCTTATGAAGAAGTTTGGACTTTCATGTACGACCATTCAAAAGGTGTTCCGGCAAAACCTCAAAAACAGTGTGGCTGTGAAAAGACCTGCAGATGGAAGGTTGTGTGTGGAAAAATGCTCCTACAGCTTGGATTCTTTGACAATCCTATTTAAATAGCCAGCACTTGTTATCAAACACATCTGGTACACCATGCATCAAACTGTTAAACAAAAAAATCCTTTACCTCAGAATACAATAAAATAGTGGACCAGTCCATGAAAAGTATGGGTCACTACAATATATTTCTGCAAGCTTATCAAGTTCAAAATATATTTTAAAATCCATCCATCTATTATCTTCCGCTTACCCGGGTTTCGGGTCGCGAGGGAAGCAAACCAAGTAGGGAGACCCAGACCTCCCTCGCCCCAGCCACCTTTACCAGCTCAACTGGGGGAACCCCAAGGCATTCCCAGACTAGCGGGAGATATAATCCCTCCAGCGTGTCCTGGTCTTCCTCGGGGTCTTCGCCCACCTGGACTTGCCTGAAACACCTCCCTAGGGAGGCACCAAGAAGGCATCCTTACCAGATGCCTGAACCATCTCAACTGGCTCCTTTCGATGCGGAGGAGTAGCGGCTCTACTCCTAGTCTCTCCCGGATGACCGAGCTTCTCACCCTATCTCTAAGGAAGAGCCCAGCCACCCTGCGGAGAAAAACCATTTTGGCTGGTTTTATTCGTGATCTTGTTCTTTTGTCATTAGCCAAAGCTCATGACCATAGGTGAGGGTAGGAACGTAGATTGACTGGTAAATCAAGAGCCTTGCCTTATGGCATAGCTCCTTATTCACCACAACAGACCGGTATAGGATCCACTACTGACCCCTCGCCGATCCGTCTGTCAATACTTAAACTCCTCCACTTGAGGCAAGATCTGACCCAGAAAGGACTCTCTACCCTTTCCAACAGAGAACCATGGCTTTAGATTTGGAGGTGCTGATTCTCATCCCAGCCGCATGACACTCGGCTGCAAACAGATCCAGTAAGAGCTGAAGTTCGAAGCCTGATGACGCTAACAGCAAACAGCAGTGACGTGATCCTTAGATCACCAAACCGGACACCCTCCATCCCCTGGTTGCGCCTAGAAATTCTGGTCTTCCGCAGATCCACAAAACACATGTAAACTGGTTGGGCAAACTCCCATGAACCCTCGAGGATTCTGAAGAGAGTAAATAGCTGGTCCAGTGTTCCACGACCAGGTTGAACTAAGATTCAACTAACAGTCTGACTCTCTTCTCCAGTACCGCTGCGCAGACTTTGATGGGGATTCCACCCCTGAAGCCCTGCCACCAAGAAGCTTGCCAACTACCTTAGCAATATCAGCCCCAGTGATTGACAAGCCTCCTCCCTGGTCCTCTGACTCTGCCTCCTCTCCAGAGGGCATATTGGTGGGATTGAGAAGGTCCTTGAAGTATTCCTTCCACTGCCTAATGACGTCTCCAGTCAAAGTCAACAGTGCACCACCTCCACTATATACCGTGCTAGTGGCACACTGCTTTCCCCTCCTGAGTTGCCAAACAATTTGTCAGAATCTTCTTGGGACTTTCCAAGGCCTCACCGAAGTCCTCCCACGTCCGGGTTTTTGCCTCCGTGATGCACAATGCTGCAAATTGCTTGGCCTCTCGGTATTGGTCAGTTGCTTCTGGAGTAACAGGCCAACTATGCCTGATATGACTTCTTCTTCAGCTTGGCGGTATCACTCAGGGTTGGACCTGGTTTACAACCACAACTCGCCTCCGACCACCGCCCGATCCATAACACACTGAAACCCTATTACTGCCCCTTCCACAGGTGGTGGGCCTATTTTAGGGGGGACCCATGTAACTCCTTCAGGCTGGGCCCGGTTGCACCATGGGAAAGTGCCCGACCACCAGAATGGGTTATTCCTTCAATGGAGTTTCTCTTTCCTGCTGACAGGAACATATTAAAAAATTCCAAAATGTCAGAATTCATCAGATGCAAATTGTGACAGAGTGGTTCAGAGAGCATGAGACATCAGAAACAATACAGTAATTGTGTGTCATAATCAAAGCTAAAGCCATCCAATAAAATAGTGTGTGACCTTTTTTGGCCAAGCAGGGTGTGTGTGTGTGTGCGTGTGTGTGTACAAACTTGAAATGTTTTTAATAGTAACTGGTAATTGTAATAGTAACTTATAATTGTGGTACCTTAATGCTGGGCTGAGAGCTCAGGGTCGTCACCAGGCTATGTAATGTATCAAATCCCAGTTTAATGTTGAACCGCCTCTTCTGTTCAGCTGATATGTGTGTGATTCGCCGGGTGTCTGTCTGCAGATGAAAACATTATAAACAATTTCAAATTTGTGTGTGGGTGTGTGTGTGTGTGTGTATGTATGTACAGCTTAATATATAACATTGTGAACCAAAACCTGTTTACACACTCACAATCATTCATTTATAAGGTGAACTTGTGTTGCATAGTCAAGGGTAGATTATGTTTAAGGTAAGGTTATCTTGGTTATCAGTGGTAAGGGTGCTATCAATTAGAAGGCTATGGGTTCAAATCGAAAGTCCAGCAAAGTTACCAATGTAGATCCCTAAGGAGGACCTTAACCCTCATTGCTCAAGGGGGGCTGCATGGTGGACCCTATACTATGACCCCAAAACATCATATTGGGATACTTGTAAGTTGTTTTGTATAAAAGCATCTGCCAAATGACCTAATTTAATTTAATATAATGTAACTCTTAAGTAGAATTTAGGTTTAAGCTAGTGTTTAATGAATCAGAGACTATGTAATATGCTTACAATGCATGAAAACAAATGTGTGTGTGTGTGTGTGTGTGTGTGTATTTACCCTATTGGGTTCTGTCTTGGCTAGTCCAGTTGAAGTATGGGGTAAATCGGTTTTCTCAGCAGGGACAGTTGGAGACGTTGGGCTAAAGTTTCCAGCAAAACTTACTGTAAATTCAATTTAAACAATTTAAAGGAATTACTATTAAATCACTCACATGAAATGACAATTACAAGTTATCATTAAACAGACAAACATATTACGAAAAGTTTATTCATTTGTTATACATAACAAAATGAATAAACATAAATAAAGTCATCATTTCATGCAGAAGGCCTCAGTCCTATCGGTACAGCCGTATAAAATCAAATCAACTAAGCACATGCATTTTGAACAACTGGATGCTTTCAACTATGTGAATTTCTTCTGTTCCACCATGACTGGAATACTGATGGAATCTTGACCTGCATTAAAGGTTACTTGTAAAGGGCAGTGACAAATCTCCCATCCTGTCTCCCACAAATCACATATGGCCAATTGTGTCTTGTGAGTACAACTACAGTTTGAGACTCAAGCCTAAGAGCCTCTATAATTTTGCTGCGCCTGTTTTGAGGATATTGTTTCGTGCACATTGCACGTGTGGTAGCTCGGGGGTTGGGATAGCAATCTGAGGGTTGTGGGTTCAAATTCCAGGTCCACTGAATTTACCAATATGTGTCTTTAAGCTAGACCCTCAACCCTCAATGAAAAAATGATTTCTTGATAAGCAAAGCTTAGAGAAAGGATTGGGTAAGTCCAAAAAGTGTCTTAGAATGCACAACACAATCTTAGTGTAGCAGTGTATGTAAATAAAGGCATATAGATTGCATAGAAGATACAAACAGTATTACATATACATATATATATATATATATATATATATATATATATATATATATATATATATATTCTCTTAATGAAATGTAACTGGAAAGCAGGATCTGAAACTATACCTGTTAAATTTGTCTTCTCTGATGACTGAATTTGGATGGGAGAAAGTTTCTCAGTTTTAGGGATTAGAAGTGATGAGATGCTGGATCCGTGGGAACTGCTGGCTTGAGTTATTATTGGTGCCTGGCACTGCAATGGCACCTCCATGGGGGGCCAAAGAGTATGCTGCGGTACATGAGAGCATCGTTGATTCACTAACATGTGGCTGGTGGACTGTTGATCACAAACAGAAAAAAATCCTTTTTTTAATTATTAGACTGCACATGGTGTTTATCCTGGCTTCCTAGCTAAATAGCATTAGCACATCACAATAAGTTGCATAATAAAAAATATGGTGTGATCAAGTTCATTCTTTTACTTTATATGATTAGGCCTGAGACACCACTTGTAACTTGAGTCATTTTCTTTCCAAATATTACAATAAAATATAGAAAGCTTCAGCATAACAGGAAAAAACAGAACTACTGAACTACTATCTTTAAGCCTGAAATCAAACCTCCAGCTCCTATTGAAGCAGCTATGAGAAACACACTAATTCCACACTGAAATATGTGGAACCTAATACAGAGCATAAACACTTCTTGTTATTCTGTTTTTTCAGCATATGTTTCAGTATTCCTAGAACTTTAATATTTGGCTAATATACAGTATCCATCAAAAGTTTGTACACGCCTCTTTTTTGCTTCACTTATTGTCCATGTTCTTAGTTCCACTTACTGTAAAGATGGACTTTGTAGTTCTACAATTCCAGACTGCAGTCCATCTGTTAGTGGACTACAGTACATACTGTGTACATTTCCTTTTCTCTGTTCTCTAATAGTCAGGACCCCAATAGAAGCACCACCGAGCAGGGATTATTTGGTTGGTGCATTATTCTCATTCCAGCAGTGTCACTGCACAACTGACAATAAAAAATACACCACCCAAATTATTCCTGTTCTGTGATGCTCCTGACCAGGAGAACAGTGAACCAACAGGGACTAACAAAAAAAGAAAACAGATATAAAACAGTCGGTAATTGTAAAACTACAGTGTCCATCTATACTGTAAATGGAGAAAATGGAGCAAAAACGAGGAGTGTTCAAACCTCTGACTGGTACTGTATATGTAAAATGATTACATTACATTTGAACAATATTTACTAATAAGTAATTACATACTGCTGCGATAGGTGAAGCTGATTGATGTCTCCTCGAACCAAGAATTGGATCATCAAAACCTGATGCTGGTTTGCCTATGTGATTGAAATACACAGTACACTTGCAGCATTATCATTTAACAAACATTAACAAAAAAAACAAAAATACAAAACAAAAAACTATTCAACACATACGCTTTTGAGAGTTGGAGGAAAGGAGCTTAGCAAGGCAACTGGTTTGGGTGGAAAGAACCGAAGACTCTGCAGCTGACCCAGGAAACATCCGAGTTCCGCTCATCTTTTGTTTGTGCTTTCCCCTGCTCATGCCCATTCCCACCGGATGATCCGCAGAGAAACATTGGGAATGGCTTTGTGGAGGCAAAGGGACAGATGTCTGCTGATAGCCCAACACATCCAATGTAGTGTAGCTTTGGCCCTCTTGTGGGTTTTGAGGTATGACACTCATGTTTCCTGTATGTGTGATGACAGTGGGGTTTGTCACAGGGCCACTTCCTGAATGGCTGGCTGATGTGTGTCCCTTTTTAAGGCTTGCATTTGGATACAGATAAGGATTCTCCTCGGACATTGAGGTAGAAGTGATGCTTGAGCCGGCACCAATGCCAGGGGTAGAGTAGGGTTGTCCATATGAGTCTATGTCAGGAAAATTATCGGTGGAGAGAGGAAACTCACTGTATTCCAGATGACTCTTATACTTGGCTTCTGAAATCATACTGGTGTCAAAAGCTATTTCAGATGAAGTTCGGGGCAGAAAGCCAGGGTATGGTAAGCTGGTTGCAGAGGAGGGCTGGGTAAAGGTCTCAATTGTCAAATTAGGCTGCGGAGAAACAGATCACAAAATATCAATGTTCCATGGTCACTGACGCATGACAAAGAAAGTATGAGACAACTAGGATGGGCAGGTGCATAGGCTTAAGATGCTGTTGATCTGAATTTAGCCATTTATAAATAAATTGTATTGAAAATTAATATTGTTTTATTTTTAAGGGTCATAAAACATATTTTACAAATCAATGGCACTTTTGGGAAGAGCTACTAATTGCTAGGGGTAAAATGCTGCAGGTGCACAATGTGGACAAAAGCATTGGGACATACAGCATATCTTAATCACTAAACAGGTGTGTCAGTCAGTCACATTGCAACAGGTGTATAAAAATCGAGCATCAACTCAAGCATATTTTTCTACTGTATACTTCCAAATTTGTGTAAAAATTTATTGTATCTCAGCGTTAACCAAGATCCATAAATGCGAAACTGGATAAGTTTGGTATGGAAGTACTTAACAGGTACACACTGATCTTAACCCCAAAGAACACATTCAGATTTGATTTGATTAGAATAGATTAGAGTAGATTCAACTATATTGTCATTGAGCAGAGTACAAGTACAGGGCCAATAAAACGTAGTATAAACTTGAATAAACTAGAACTGATTAAAAGCCAAGTCCTCCTGTCCAATATCAGTGTCTGATCTCAAAAATACCCTCTTGGTAAGAAGCAAAAATTCCCACAACCACACTGCAAAATCTTGTACAAACCTTGTCCCAGTAGTATTAAATCTGATTTATATGCAAATTAGTGACCATCTCAAAGTGTTAAAGTGTAGGAGTCATAATACTCTTTTTTTTATTTAGTTTTTTTGAACGCAGCCACTACAAAGTTGTGACTGCTGCTAATCCTTAAACATAATGTAATGTTGATCTTTATACATTATTATATTTCATGCATTTCACACTTAGGTCTTCAGAAATGCTCTGGCTGAATCAATCTACCTGTCAATAACTATTATCCATTCATCCATTATCTCCCACTTTGTTCTCTACTAGGATCGCGGTGGGGTTCCCCATGCCCATCAAGAGGAGAACGTTTCGGGTGCTGGGCACACAGGACAGGGCGCCAATCTATCGCTGGACACACACTCACTCACTCACTCACTCACTCACACAGACACACTCTATATGGGGCAATTTGGAGAATTCAATTGACCTGGATCCATGTTTTTGGACTGCGGGAGAAAACTGGAGAACCCGGAGGAAACCCACACAGACACGGGAAGAACATGGAAACTCCACCCAGATTGGGATTCGAACCGGGAATCTCTAGTGCTGAGAGGCAAACGTGCTAACCACTAAGCCACCGTGCCGCCGCAATAACTATATGCCTATAAAAATATATTATTATGCAGAATTGCAGTATAAAGAGCCATTGCATTGCAGAAAGATAACTAATTTAGCCACACATAAAAAATCAGTCCAGATGACCCAAACCTTATAATGACTATGTGAACATGTACACTGTTTATGACTGTTACTACTAAAAACTAGTTAAACCTTTACCTGTGTTATTTGGGATCCTGCATGTGTAAAAGTTGTACTAACCACAGTGGAAGGAGTTGAAAGGTAAGGTGCATTATATGAACTCTCAAATGAACTAGAGTCAGCATATCCACTCTGCAGCAGTGCATGGCCACGGTAACTGGCAAAGATGTCTAAAAAGCATAAAGGACATAAATATATTATTACTATAATGGCAACAAATAGTCTTCTAATTTTGGAACTTTAACCAGAAGAAATATATTCTCTCAGTTGCATTTAATCATAAAAAACTCATTGTCATCACACAGGAAATAAAAAAAGGAATGCTTAAAATAATGTTAATTTATTGTGGTATTGTGGTATTGTGGTAAGTCAAAAATAAAAATGTGTATCGTAGCTGGAAGAACTTAATTTTTACAGAAATTAGTAGATGCCCTTACCCAAAGTGACTGAGGTCACCGCATAGTACATGTTTAAATGTATTTTGGATAAGAGGCTAACAATGACAGTGTTATTTGATGGCCCCTCCCCTTCACCATATGCAATGCAAAAGTATTTTAGTTACTATTAGAAGTCTCTACACACTAAATGGCACTTAGTGACACTTAAGAAAGTTCTGTTACTTGTGAATAAGCTAAAAGTGTTTTCCTGCTGAGTTTTACCAGGAATGTCCATGAAGTCATCCAAGTTTGGCTGAAGAGGAGTCAACCCAGGCTGGATCATGTCAGCATTACTGGTATACACTGACAAAGGACAAACTATTGTTAGGTAGGTAATATCATTTGTGTGTGTGTTTAAATGTAAACATTTATACCACCAGTTTATAAACCAGTAAGTGACAGTCATTTTATTGTATCATCTAACTTAAGTACTAGCACCTACTTGTACCTACTTCTATACGCATGATGTAGTTATCAAATCATAGGTAATGTAAATATTAAGAAGATATTAAAACATAAAACAGATTATTATTAAGATGCCAGAGAGACTGCAGCAACTGAGCTAATCAGTGTATATTATTTGTGGTGAGCTGAAATCTACCTTAAAATGCAAAGAAACAAACACATAAATTACTTTTTACTCAGAATACATTGTACAATCCCTAGTGATGTTTTATTTTGATTCTTTTTTTTTATATACACACACACACATATTATATATTATTATAAAATATATATAGGCGGCACGGTGGCTTAGTGGTTAGCACGTTCGCCTCTCAGCGCTAGGGATTCCCGGTTCAAATCCCCATCTGGGTGGAGTTTCCATGTTCTCCCCGTGTCTGCGTGGGTTTCCTCCGGGTTCTCCGGTTTCCTCCCACAGTCCAAAAACATGGATCAAGTCAATTGAATTCTCCAAATTGCCCCATATAGTGTGTCTGTGTGAGTGAGTGTGTGCCCAGCGATGGATTGGCGCCCAGTCCTGGGTCTATCTGCCCAGCGCCCGAAACGTTCTCCCCTGGATGGGCATGGGGAACCCCACCGCGACCCTAATAGAGGATAAAGCGGGAGATAATGAATGAATGAATATATATATATATATATATATATATATATATATATATATATATATATATATATATATATATATACAGTATATATATATATATATATATATATACAGTATATATATATATATATATATATATATATATAAATCATAATATATTCATAATATTATATTCATAACCATAATATAAATAATATTAATAATATATATATGATTATTAATATTATCAATTATTTAATATAGATCTGGTTGATCTTACAACATTATGAGTCTATAGTTGTATAGAAGTTGTAAAGGTTTGTTTTAGCAGCAGCACTAAGATTTTGACACTTCACTCTTCCTTCGGTTTAAGTATATCAGTATTAAAGAGTTTCATACAACTGTTCAGAAACATGTAATACATGCATCAAGTTCTTTAAGCAATGCTTAAATGACAAAGCATGGTATATTGGGATAGGAACGTCAGAATTCTCTGTGCTGATGCAACAAGGACCTCTACTGTTAGTTCTCACTCAATACAATAAATGATAAGGCAGACGGTTTCTCCTGAGACACATGTGTATACAACAAGGCCAAATTACTATTTATAAATCAGGCAGCATATAGTTCTTGAGGACTTATTAAACTCATTAAAGTGTAATAAATTAATAACATCTCTCTGATCAACAGGATTTCTTAAATTCTTTCAAACTTGACTCATTTAAGACCAGCCCAAACACTACTTACTGTTATGGTGTTCCTCACTCCAGGAACTGGGCTTCTGTGTCATTGTAAATAGAGTGTCTGAAATATCCGATAAAAAGCAGTCCAAGTCAAACATGTGCACTGCCTCAGGAGTGACGTTCGGCTCTGGATACATCTGATTAGACCATTTCTCCAAATTAGCCCTGCAAATAGGTGTCTATGAAAGAACAATGAACCAGTGAACTTTAAGATTGTTGTTCCAAAATGTCTAAGCTACAGCAATAAAATGGCAGTGCAATAAATAGTAGTGTTCTAATTAGCTTGTTTTTGGTGAATTAAATTATTTGTTTTCAGTTCTGTTGTCTACAAAAGTATCGAGGCAGCCAGACATTACATTTACATGCACTGTTATGATATCCCATTACAATGACTTCCCCCCTCTATAGCTATAGCAACTTCTAAGATCAACCATAGTTTACAAACAATACAATCAGGTAGGGAATTATTTACCCATAAGCATGTCTTAGGAATGTGGGAGAAAAACCAAAGTACCTGGATTAAACCCACTCAGGCACAGGGAGTACATGTAGAATCTACATAGAATGGACAATTGTTCATCCCAAACATTGAAACCAGGAACTCCTTTTTATGCTTGTAAATATTGCTTTTTTGCACAGTTGTGGGTACTCACACAAAAGCTTTTCACTCACCAGTATACCAGTACTAGGTGATGTGACAATAAAGATCTTTGAATCCTTAAATACTATGATGCGATAGCGCAAACTGCTACAGAGCTGTTTTGCAGAGTGTTCATTATTAAACATAATCATAAAAGTGTTTAATAGGCTTGAGGTTAGGGTTCTGTCTTGGTCTGTCAAGTCAGTCACTTATGCACACCAAACTCACCCAACCACAACTTTATGGATCTTTAACTCTAAATCTAAATCTGTAAATCTAAACTATTTCTCAAACTGCTCACTGAACATAAAAATTTGGGTGATTAATATCATACACATGTGGAAATACACATATTGGACTTAATGAAAAAAGAAATATTTCATGAATATAATATAAATAAGTCCAAAGTGAAGTCGTTTGTTACATGATATGAACAAAAGTTTTGGGACACACCTCTTAATTATTAATTATTAATAATTCAGGTATCATTCAGTCCCTTTACGACAAGTGTATAAACTCAAGCACCTAGCCATACCTTTGGACAAATTTTGTAAGATTTCAACTATATGGAACACATAGTTCACATAGTGCACAAAGTTGTTCCATAAAGGTAGGTTTGGGTGAGTTTGGTGCGAAGAAACTTGACTGACCCATATAGAACCTCAACGAACAACCATGCTATGTGTCTGCAAACATCAGTGTCTGACCACACCAATTCTCTTCTAGATGAACAGACAAAACTTTTAAAATAAAAGTAAACAATCCTTTGCCCGACCCTTGTAAAGACAAACTCATAAGACTCAAACATAGCTTTGTCCAACAACACTTACTAGCTTTAAGCTTCTGCTTATTACCTGAACAGAACCTGATGTGTCAGGGCACTGAAAATAATCCAGAACCGTTGACCATAATTATAGGTGTGTAAACACATACGCTTTATACAAAAAGGAAACTTAACATGAATAAATATGCTACTTACTGTACAATGCAGACTCACAACAGATTAATTCCAATAAAGCTGGTTATATGTCATATGTGCACAGCAGAGTCAAGTCTAGCTTCTTTCTCGTTTCTCACAGACAGACTGGAGCTCATTTTTATAGGGGAGCCCAACTGCATCCGGAAGCACTACAGATTACGTAGTTCCCGACAACTTCATAGCTGTTTTTTACTAACACAAAGGAGGCAAATCATAGCATTGGTAGGGATGTGTTTTACTGCAAGGTGAAATGAGGTTTGGGGGCGGGAGTGTGCGTGCATACTCGTGAGCCATCAACGACAGCAGTCTATTACAAACGTGTGTAAAATCCAACTTCATCCAATCTATGGTCAACACCATTATGTTTTTCTTTTCTCTGCATGTGTCTCATAGACTATCCCTATCACTCAGAACGGCACTTTTGTTCCTGACCCACTTCCTCTCAGCTGACACTCACGTGGAGAGGATGGATATTGGGAAGGCCTCATCTTCACTGCCAGTGGACACTTTGACTTCAAGAAGTACAGCAGTATAGTACAGTATAGCCCGGCGCCTTTGGATAGGTAACCCCCACCCCACATCCCCAGTAGAGGATTAAGCAGAAGATAATAAAATAAGATAAGATGTTTTTAAATTATGGAATCTGTACCGGAACCTATCATCTATGTCTCGTTTTTACAACACATTTTTGTAGATATGTATCATGGTATAAACAAAGGAGACTTAATATTAATTTGGACTTTACCAATCAAACCGTCTTACAAACTGTATACAAATGTACTATACACAATGTCCTAACATTTTTGGAATTTGAGTAATCAGTATTAGTAATCAGTATTAATTGTTATATCTATTATGACAAGCCATCCTAACCCAGATATTGTAAAACATGCCAAAACCATTATAAAACCACCACTGTTTCACAGATATGCTATAGCCATTGAATGTAGTTTTGTGCCAAACACTAAATGTTGCTCTCTTGTGCCATGTGGGTGAAATTATCCTTAAAGAGAACCATCCATCCATTATCTTCCGCTTTATGCTATATTAAGGTCCGGGGGGGGGGGTTCCCCATGCCCATCCAGGGGAGAACTGTTTAATTATATCCAGGGGGCTCTAATGGCAAAACTCCCTCAAGCCAAGGGTTTCCTGACAGTCTGGACAAATTATTTGCAAATGTAGTGCATTAACACCTAAATCTGTAAATTAAGGAAGAGCTTCGTGCGCACATGCACTTAGCAATTTACGGTCACTTAAGAGTTTCCTAGCAACGCGCCGGTTGCGAACAATCAACGTCGTGTCCATCTGAATAAAAATTCACAACTGGAAACAGGTAGCCGTTTGGTACAAACGGGTCAGCAGCTATTAAATGACAATAACACTTGATCCACATCTTTTTGAAAAGTAGACTGAACAGAGAACAAGATTAAACCCACTGTCACTAAAGGCAATCAAGAAACTCGTTTTTTCACAAAACTGGGCTGCTGTGACGCAAGTGGAGAGCAGTGTTTACGTTCGGACTTTCCCCTTTTTATTCTTTCTACAAATCACTCTGACTCATTGACTCATTGACCAAAACACAGTGTGAACTATTAATAGATAACTAAGGAAGCGCTGCCATAGCAGATTGTGCTGCTAACCCAGTAAAGCAAATACAGGTAAAAAGATAGAAGAATATAGCACCAAATGTACAGCTAAAGCTGACTGTTAAATGGTTTGGAAATTTAAACTTTTAATTTTAAGGAATAGACATAGCTGTATTCCCAACTAATAAGCTACATTTGATTAGCTGTTCTGACAAAACCCAAACAAATTAACATAAAAATTAAATGATTATACTTCATTCTATATACACACAGACTATAGGGACAATTTGGAGCAGCCGGTTCACCTTATTCCATGTATTTGGACTGTGGGAGGAAACCGGAAAATTCAAAGGAAACGCAAGAGGACACAGGGAGAACTTGAAAACTCCACCCAGATCGGGATTCAAACCAGGAATCCCAAGTGCTAAGAGGTGAACATGATATGTGAACATGCCCCCAATGACAAACTTAATTATATTTATATATTATAAACAAGTTGAAATTGATGGCTGTAACATACTCAAAAGGATTGGGGCAACCATCCATTTGGTGGGTATCTAAATTGCCCTTATATCGTGTGTGTCTGTGTGAGTGAGTGTGTGCCCAGTAAAGGATCTACCCAGCGTCCAAAAAGTTTTCGCATGGATGTACACACTATTTCTCTCCCTCTTTATCCCCCTCTAGTGCTTTTACTCTCACTTGCTCTTTTTCTTAATCAATCCTCTTTAAAGAAATGCAAACCCTAATTTTACAACAATGCAATACAATTTCAACCAGCACACTGTGGTTTGTCTGCTGGGAAATCAAACATGTTCAGTGTTAAATTCAATTACAGTTTAAATTTGCTGATTTTTTCAACCAGAGATATTTAGTTTAATTAATATTTGCTCTGTCAAATTTTGTTCTGTTTCAGTTTCATCCAAAAAATTCATTAACAATAAAGTTATCTTGGATCTGGTTTAATCAAATGCCAGTTTCTAACCTATTCCTTTATCTTACCTTCTGAAGAACTGTCACATGGTCTTTGTGTTTCTGTAGCAAAAATAAACAATTACATTTTTATTCACATACAGTAAATATAAATCACATATAAATCACAAAATTCCAAACAATAGCACAGAAATAAAGCTTTGCTGATAAACTTATTTTTAATTGTAATGGAAAACCAGCGTCATCTAATTCCTGACAAAAAATTATTTAGGTGGATTATTTTCAGCAACATAGCACCTGAACGAACTGTATTATTGCCTTGTGCATTGATACAAAACCAGATAACCTACAGATATGTGGAAACAAATTACAAAGAATCTGAGTTCATTCTTGTGTTTATTATTTCACTGTTATGCCGTCCCAACATAATTTTTATGAGGTTTGGGTCTATTCAAGAATTTTTAGTGAATCCTCTTGACATATGCTTTGGGTAATTAGCATGCTTAAATACCCATGATTTTTAATGGAGTACCAGGTTTGGCCCTCTCTTAAGTACTTTAAGTGAAATGTTTTGGTGGTCCTTAGATTTCATAAACTGTCAAGCCATCCAGTGGCAGCAAAATGACCCAAAAACATATTTTAGTATAAGGACTGTGTTCTTAAATTTGAGGGTCCTGTTTTTTTTTTTAATAAATAGTATAGTGATACGTGTGGCACGGTGGCTTAGTGGTTAGCACGTTTGCCTCTCAGCACTAGGGATTCCCGGTTCGAATCCCCATCTGGATGGAGTTTCCATGTCCTCCCCGTGTCTGCGTGGGTTTCCTCCGGGTTTTCCGGTTTCCTCCCACAGTCCAAAAACATGGGTCAAGTCAATTGAGTTCTCCAAATTGCCCCATGTAGTGTTTGTGTGTGTGTGAGTGTGTGCCCAGTGAAAGATTGGCACCCTGTCCTGGGTGTATCGGCCCAGCGCCCAAAACGTTCTCCCCTGGATGGGCATGGGGAACCCCCCCCCCCCCCCCCCCCCCCCCCCCCCCCCCCCCCCCCCCCCCCCCCCCCCCCCCCCCCCCCCCCCCCCCCCCCCCCCCCCCCCCCCCCCCCCCCCCCCCCCCCCCCCCCCCCCCCCCCCCCCTGATAACCCTGTGTGAACAGCATAATGGGATGTAACTTAATGTGTGCACAGTGGACATGAGGACATTCAATGCATAAATTTCCATGCTTTTTTAAAAGAGACTAAAACTGCATTCAAAAGTAACTACATAGCACTACACAATAGACAAAAGCTGTAGGTGAGAACGGCCAGTCTATCTGACTATGCAGTAGACATCAAGACATCACTAAAGGTTTTAATTGTATTATCCCACAATTCAAATGGGATAACATCATACTTAAGACATAATCATGTGAACATACTTACAAGAATGAATAAGCTACATGAACATCAATTTATATTAGTATTGTGGTTAATGAGATGCATTTGAGGTTTAGCAGATTCTACATACTAACTTACTGTAAAAGATTTTTGCTTTATCAGTTAAATGAGGCTTATAGAATAAAATCAAGTACCTACTGTTTATTATGCGATTTTAAACACTTATTTATATATAATATCGCTAAACCTAATAAACAGGTAATTGATGCTTCTTGCTTACCCTTTTCTTGTAGTAAATCCTCCATTTGTGATACTCTTTTATTACCACTTCTATCCGTCTTTTCCAGTAGCTGCCTTCCAGCACAATAGCCTGACAGACATCAGAAAGTATGCATAGTGAACCAGTGTCTCTCCCAGTGACATGTGAGATATTATTCATTCATTATCTCCCGCTTATCCTCTATTAGGGTCGCGGTGGGGTTCCCCATGCCCATCCAGGGGAGAACGTCTCGGGCGCTGGGCAGATAGACCCAGGACAGGGCGCCAATCCATCGCTGGGCAAACACTCACTCACACAGACACACTCTAAATGGGGCAATTTTTTAAGAATTCAATTAACTTGATCCATGTTTTTGGACTGTGGGAGGAAACCGGAGAACCCGGAGGAAACCCACGCAGACACGGGGAGAACATGGAAACTCCACCCAGATGGGGATTCGAACCGGGAATCCCTAGAGCTGAGAGGCGAACGCGCTAACCACTAAGCCACCGTGCCGCCTGTGAGATATTATAATGGATACAAATACCACTATCAGTCTGATTCTGTGTTTATGTACTTTTACTACTTTATATTTTAACTACATTTAAACTAAAGATACTGCTACAGCTGTACATAAAGGAATCCACTAAACTACATGATTCAGTAATATTACTTTGTTGCTAAGAAATAGAGAGAAACAGAAAGAGAGAAACATCTTACATTAGTAAAGCATTGAGGAGGATCCATACGGCTGTGGGCCTACTTTGTTTGACATGTTAATAAACGATACAATTATGGTACATATCCACTTGATTCAAAAGATATTAGATGTTTTGTAATCAACATTATCAATGATGCCAATATCATGAGGCACAACTGTATAAACTCTGTTGACTGTAAGCATGTAATGCATTTTTCTTTATATTTTTTACCTCAGGTTTGCGATGAGCATCTGCTTCAGACCCCTCCAAGGGAGTGACAAATCCACACACTGGATTTTTTCTTTTCTCCACATCTAGAGCATTTAAAAGTTTAATTGTTAGTGATTACAATTCAAGCAACTATAAATACTTGTTAAAAGTATTAAATTTCATTTCATCCTTCTGTACACCAGTTCAATATATTAAACTAACTTGGTTAAGCACAGGAGTTTTTTTAAAGTCAAGTTTAGTTTCGTATTCTCTAAAAAAGCATTGTTAAAAGTTTTGGGCACTTTCATCAAGCACAGCAACAGTAGCCAATCATAAGTATCTGTGAGCTTGTATATTGCATGCAGGCATTTCTGAGAGTGTGAAGCATAAGGGTGGCAACATCATGTTTTTGGGCTGTTTCTCTGCAAAGAGACCAGGACGACTGGTCCGTGTACATGAAAGAATGAATGGGGCTATGTATTGTGAGATTTTGAGTGCAAACCTCCTTCCTTCAGCAAGGGCATTGGAAATGAAAGTGGCTGGGTCTTTCAGCATGACAATGATCCCAAGCACACTGCCAGGGCAACAAAGGAGTGGCTTCGTAAGAAGCAGTCCAAGGTCCTGGAGTGGCCTAGTCAGTCTTATTTGGAGGGAGTTGAAATTCTGTATTGCCCGCTAACAGCCCTAAAACATCACTGCTCAAGAGGAGATCTGCATGGAGGAATGGGCCAACATACCAGCAATGGTGTGTGCCAACCTTGTGAAGACTTACAGAAAACGTTTAACATCTGTCTGTTAACAGAAAACGTTTACCGTCTGTCTGTTAACGTCACCATTATTTGCAAATTATTTTTAATTCTTTAAATATCAGACAGTGTGATTTTATGATATTTTTAGTCTCTCATAGTTAGGGTGACCAGATGTCCCGCTTTGTGCGGAACAGTCACGCAATTTCATTACTTTTCATGTGTCCCACAAATTGAGACATTGTCCCGCATTGTTATTAAAAGTCAGACTGCAATTTTAAAATGCGTGTTTTATAATCTGTTGTCTGTTATCGGGGAGAGGCAGGCTGTTTGAATGTCAACCAATCGGGAACGCGGCCGCATGTTAGGTTTAAAGCACATTAAAGAACTGTCTGTTCTGTTTAATTGTACACGTATATATATATATATATATATATATATATATATATATATATATATATATATATATATATATATATATATATATATATATATATATATATATATATATATATATAGTAAGTAATAGATAGATAGATAGATAGATAGATAGATAGATAGATAGATAGATAGATAGATAGATAGATAGATAGATAGATAGATAGATAGATAGATAGATAGATAGATATTTCATTAGTACTCACATTGAATGAACCAGGCTCTCCAGATTGCATTATTCAGGCGTATTTTGTCCCTCCAAAGCAACCTCAAACCTTTGAAAGATTTCCACTTTGGGGAAACAATCTTCCCACTGCAGAGAAATTCACACAGATAATTAGTTTCATTTTGATTCTGGTTTATCTTGGTTTGGTGAAGGGAAATTACATCATTTCCATTTTAGTGGTAAACTTTAGATTTTAAATAACCTGGATATTTAAATATTAACCTTGATTAAATCCACATCTAGTGTCATATCAATCATTTGTGTAGCTCAGTTTAAGCATCATATACCTTCTGCACATTGTTCCAGTACATTTAACACCCTAATGACACAGTAGAGTCAGAAGATAAATGTGACAACAAAGTGATTAGTTCACTTTGTTGCTAGGAAGTCTGTATGTTCAGGAGTCCAGTTCATGGTAATGAGGACACGCTTAACAGTTAGAAATAATAAAGAGCTCAGAAAAAATAACGAAGAGCCTTTTATATAATGTTACTGAATTTAATTAATATTGAATTAAAATGTTTTAAAAATACATATTTTGTTGATTTTCTAAGTGTCACTATATTAACGCATCTTTATATAGAATTTATTACAACTGACTGATATATAGTGATATATAGCAAATTATATATATTGATCTATATAATTTGCTATAAAGCAAATTAAATTTCTAATTAAATTAATTAAACGTCTTCAGGAGCACTTTGTAAACAAATATTTAGAAATCAGCAGATTTATTTGCAAAACCCACTTACAAAGTTAAGACAAAGTTAAGTTTTTTACACGGTATTCTGGATCAAGTCTTATATTTCATTAATTATAAATACATTAGTTATCAAAATATTTTACTATAACCTTTACATGGAGTAAACTTTGAACAGACCAATAAAAAAAACTTAAATTCAAGATCCTTAAAAAAAACAGATGACAATAAGGGAAATGAGGAAAAGCAAAAAAAAAGGAGGAAGAAGTTAGTTGGGCGGGCGGATAGAGTGAGAAAAAGAGAGAAAGAGAAAGCGAGAGAGAGAGAGAGAGAGAGAGAGAGATGTATTCTGACCTCGGTTACACTGTAACCCTTGTCTGACTGTTCCTCTGCCAACTACTGTCAAAGTCCATCTCACTCTCAATGTGTTTTCTGTGTTTTCTTGATCTGCTATGTCACAACTGTTTAAAAAAATCCCTATGTGCCAATTTTCTCTTCAGATATTTACCTTGCAAATAATATGGGACTCAATATGCAAAGATAAACATTTAAAATTATTTAAAATCTATAGATAATTCATTATTAAATATAAAACAACAGTGTACACATTGATATTACATTACATTTAGTCATTAAGCAGATTCTTTTATCCAAAGTAACTTTAGAACAACACAAGTCAGTCAGTGTTTTTTGACAAAAACCCTGCTCCACTGCAGTATAATCAAACCTGATAAATATCCAATCTGGCTTTGTCTAGATTTACCTTTTTTCATAAAATGTGATTATGAAAGAGATGTGTTTTGAGTTTTTTCTTAAACATGCTAATAGTCTCAGCCTCACGGACAGAGTTGGGAGGATCGGTATCATTATAAACAACAGTAAATGATATGGAGTGTACACTTATGACAGCTTAATAATTTTAATCAAAACATGTGATATACATATATACATACATTTATGCCTTACATACACACTGTCAATACTGCATTTTCGAAAGTACCTTTCCCCCAAAAACACTCAAATTGATTGAGCATAATGTCGGTTAGGTGCTTATGTTTCAGTATAACGACAATAATAGCACAAAAAATATAACTAAAGACTAAAAACGTGTCAAGATATTTTTTTATTTACTCTGAGACATTCTATATTTAAAGAACTAATGAATGTCTTGGCACGGTGGCTTAGTGGTTTGCACGTTCACCTCTCAGCGCTAGGGATTCCCGGTTCGAATCCCCATATGGGTGGAGTTTCCATGTTCTTCCCGTGTCTGCGTGGGTTTCCTCCGGGTTCTCCGGTTTCCTCCCACAGTCCAAAAACATGGAATAAGTTAATTGAATTCTCAAAGAAAATTGCCCCCTATAGAGTGTGTGTGTGTGAGTAAGTGTGTGCCCAGCGATGGATTGGCTCCCTGTCCTGGGTCTATCTGCCCAGCGCCCGAGACGTTCTCCCCTGGATGGGCATGGGGAACCCCACCGCGACCCTAATAGAGGATAAAGCGGAAGATAATGAATGAATGAATGAATGTCTTCTATTGAATATTGCTATATAAAGAAAAAACTTTTTAAAAAAGTTTAAAAACTTTTATTTAAAGTTTTAGATAAAGTTTCAGATAAGTTATTTTTTAATGCTTATCCAGAATAGAATAAGAATGGGGAGGTGAAAAGCTATGTCTTATCCCAGTAGTCACAGGTCAGAAGACAAGAACACACTTTTAACAGGTCACAACACACAAATTAACAAATGTATGCACACATTCACATTTGTTGCAATATCTTAATTTCACCTGCAAAAGTATTTTTCAGGACGGCATGGTGGCTTAGTGGTTAGCACATTCACCACTTATCACTGGGGATACAGGTTTGAATTCTGATTTGAATGGAGGTTGCATGTTCTCCCCGTGTCTGTGTGGGCTTTCTCTGGGCTCTCCATCTTCCCCCCACATTTAAAAAACCTGGATTCGAGGTGAAATTACATTGCCCCATATAGTGTTTGTTTCTGTTGTTTGAGTGGTTGAGGGATTGTGCTGAGCGATAGATTGTCCATGTTGTGTCTTCCCAGTGTCTAAAATGCTCTCCCCTGGATGGGCATGGGGGACCACATTACCCAAGACCCCTGAATAAGATTAAGTGAAAGATGAAAGATGGATGAATGGATGGATGGTATCTTTTTGGGCTGTTCGATGAAAGTCGCACCCATACAGACATAAGGAGAACATATAAACTCTGCACTGTAAGAAACTTGTCCACTTTCACCTAAAATTAACCCCAGGAGTTCTTATGAGTCGAAAGTTCTAACCACAATACCATGAGACCCATCTATCCATCTTTTTCCCCTTATCCTCTACTAGGGTCAGGGGGGTTCCCCATGCCCATCCAGGGGAGAACATTTCAGGCGCTGGGTAGATACACCCACAATAGAGCGCCAATCTATTGCTGGGCATACACTCATTCACACAAACATACACTATATCCATCCATCCATTATCTCCCGCTTTATCCTATATTGGGGACGCGGGGGGAGTTCCCCATTGCCCATCCAGGGGAGAACGCCCCGGGCGCTGGGCAGATACACACAGGACAGGGCGCCAATCCATCGCTGGGCACACACTCACTCACTCACACAGACATACACACTCCATATGGGGCATTTTGGAGGATCCATGTTTTTGGACTGTGGAAGGAAACCGGAGAACCCGGAGGAAACCCACACGGACACGGGGAGAACATGGAAACTCCACCCAAATGGGAATTCGAACCGGGAATCCCGAGTGCTGAGAGGAGAACATGCTAACCACTAAGCCACCATGCCACCCTACCGAATCTATGGATGCTTCTAATATGCAGACTTTTAAACATGAATAAGTTAAAGCCAGTAGATCACAGGGCAAAGACAATCACATTCAAACACCCATTCTCACTGCAGGATAAGTTAGAATCTTACATCTGACTCTGTTGCGTGTGAGTGCACAACAGTAGAAGGAAAAAAACTCTTTAATGCTAAGTGTAACAGATGAAGATGCGGGTGTTTTTCCTCCTGCAAATGAGCGTCAGGTCAGGTACCTGTAAGCCAGTGTCATGCACTCGAAGAGGCGGGTGAGGGTCGGGTCGATGCTCAGTCTGCCGGAGCTGAAGGGACCGAAGCTGTAGGTCTGACAGCGGGGTTTGTTCACCGTGTCGAAGTCGTACTGAGCTCTTGTGCGAGTTTGAGGATCGCTGTGAGGAGAAGATACCATAAAATGCCCACTGTGGATGACTACTGCTTCCAGTCTCCTTCCCGAAGCGCTAACCCCCGTCTGCACCAAGATATCCTCCTGATCCGAGTCGCATTCTGAATCCATTGGATTCGATTTTGGTGGCTTGGAAAACTTCTCCAGCTTTGCCATTGCGATCCCCGAATTCGATTCCGACTGCCGGGCACGGCTTTAGTGCAGAAATCCCCTAAATCGGATCAGTTTTGAGTGGACCACGCCTCGTCTTCTCAAAAACGCCTGTTGCATGTCGACTCTCCGAGTCAAAGGTCGCATGCATTTCAGCACGACTAGATAATTCGGAATTCTAGTACGGATCTAAGGTTTTTGAATTCTAAAATTAAAGACACAGTGAGTGAATGATGTTAAAAAATAACGCGTATCTTTCATCTCTGTGTCCTATAGACATGATCTCTCTTAAAGCTGTGGTGCGCCAGTTTCATAAATAAGCTTTCAACACACCCCACACTATATTTTACAGTCTGACCAGTTGTGCAGTTCTGTTATTCAGTGTTAGCTTTTTCATAAGAAAAAATTATATTCAGGGTGGCTTAGTGGTTTGCACGTTCGCCTCTCAGCGCTAGGGATTCCAGGTTCGAATCCCCATCTGGGAGGAGTTTCCATGTTCTCCCCGTGTCCGCGTGGTTTTTCTCCGGGTTCTCCGGTTTCCTCCCACAGTCCAAAAACATGGAACAAGTTAATTGAATTCTACAAAATTGCCCCATATAGAGTGTGAGTGAGTGTGTGCCCAGCGATGGATTGGCGCCCTGTCCTGGGTCTATCTGCCCAGCGCCCGAAACGTTCTCCCCTGAATGGGCATGGGGAACCCCACCGCAACCGTAATAAAGGATAAAGCGGGAGATAGTGAATGAATGAAAATTATATACAGGCTTAGTGGTTTGCACGTTCGCCTCTCAGCGCTAGGGATTCCCGGTTCGAATCCCCATCTGGGAGGAGTTTCCATGTTCTCCCCGTGTCTGCGTGGGTTTCCTCCGAGTTCTCCGGTTTCCTCCCACAGCCCAAAAACATGGATCAAGTCAATTGAATTCTCAAAATTGCCCCATATAGAGTGTGTCTGTGTGAGTGAGTGTATGCCCAGGAATGGATTGGCGCCCTGTCCTGGGTCTATATGCCCAGCGCCCGAGACGTTCTCCTCTGGATGGGCATGGGGAACCCCACCGCGTCCCTAATAGAGGATAAAGTGGGAGATAATGAATGAATGAAAGAAAATTATTTACAGTCATACAAAAAGGTTAGCCCTCATATAATACAAGGTTTTCTTAAGGCACATTAAGAAACAAATCAGGTCCCAATAAGGTTTTAAAATGAGATGATTATAACCAGGGGCAGCGGCACGGTGGCTTAGTGGTTAGCACGTTCGCCTCTCAGCGCTAGGGATTCCCGGTTCGAATCCCCATCTGGGTGGAGTTTCCATGTTCTCCCCGTGTCTGCGTGGGTTTCCTCCGGGTTCTCCGGTTTCCTCCCACAGTCCAAAAACATGGAACAAGTTAATTGATTTCTCAAAAATTGCCCCTATAGTGTGTGAGTGAGTGTGTGCCCAGCGATGGATTGGCGCCCTGTCCTGGGTCTATCTGCCCAGCGCCCGAGATGTTCTCCCCTGGATGGGCATGGGGAACCCCCCCGCGACCCTAATAGAGGATAAGCGGAAGATAATGAATGAATGAATAATAACCAGGGGCGTTTTTAGGGTTTAGAAACATCAGGGGCTTTATCCCAGATCCCAGATCCCCCCCTTTGGCCTTTTTAAAAGGTGCCCTTTCTTGATGGTATTTATCCATTTTTCAAACTGTTGTTACATTCATTTAGTTTGATCTTTTATTAGTTATATTGGATAAATTTAAATAACACATGAAATATGTCTTTCAGAAGTGGATAGCACAGCCAGTTGTTATAAATTATGGTTTTGGCTGACATATTTTGAATAAATGAACCTGAGCTTCGGCAGAAAAGCATGAATCCGTTTTACGAGTCAGTCGCAGATGAGACAGTTTTAACAAGGTTTTGCTTTGAAGTACCGTAACTTTGCGACAGTTTGCGCCTTCAGAAATTATTTTTTTTAATTATATACAGTCATACAAAAATGAAGGTTAGCCCTCATATAATAAAAGGTTTTCTTAAGGCACATTAAGAAACAAATCAGGTCCTTATAAAGTTTTAAAATGAGATGAATATAACATTTAAAGACTGCTATTATTAAACTAAAACTAGGCCAAAGTACAAAAGCAGGACATAAAAAATAAGTGCATGTTTACTGTATTTGTATGAATTGTCTATTTAAGGGATTAATGTACAGTGTCAATACAATAATATTTACAATAGTAAATATCGGATATAAGCAATATGGTCATGGGGAAAATTAGTGTCATCAATTTACCTATCAATGTGTTTTGGGGGGGGGGGGCATGGTGGCTTAGTTGGTAGCACTTTCACCTCTCAGCACTGGGGATCCAAGTTCGAATCCCAAACTGGGTGGAGGTTCCATGTTCTCCCCTTAAAAAGTCCAAAACATGAATTTAAGGTAAATTGAATGCTTTAAATTGCCTCATATAGTGTGTGGGTGTTGTGTGGGTGTTTGTGTGTGTGCCCTGGGAGTTTTTGCCCAAAACGTGTTCCCCTTGAATAGGACCCCCCCCTCCGACCCTAAAGGGGATTAAGTGCAATGAATAAATGAATGAATGAATAAATGAATGAATGTGGCTTAGTGGTTAGCACTTTCGCCTCAATTTGAATGAGTGGAGTTTTCAAGTTCTATCCTTGTCCTTCCAAACATGAATTTATGTTCATCTAATTTGCTCCTATATAGTGTGTGTCTGTGTGAGTGAGTGTGTGAGATTTAGGCAAAGATAGAGTGAGCCAAAATGTTGACAGGTCCCCATTCCCCATGCCCATTCTGGGAGAATGTTTGGTCGATGGCCAGATACACCCAGGAGAGGTCGCCAATTCTTCATTCATATATACACTATAAAGAAACAATTATGGGCAATATACCTTGAATCCATTGGACTGTGGAACGTAAACACGGGGAGAACATAAAATTCTACCCAGATCAGGATTCGAACCTGGATCCCCATCATTTAGAGGCAAACATGCTAACCACAAAGCCACAGTGCCACACTTAACACAAATTTTTGGACATTTTTTAAAATGTTGGCTTCATTTTTGTGAACTTATTTTAATATTAATATGTAATTTCTCACGCACTGTTGTATAATATGAGGTTGTATTTCATTTATTTTAACACCTTCTAAATCCATCTTTTATTGTGTCATGATGCATACCACATGACAAATTATACTTTTTTCATTAACGATACATAGAACAGGGCAGCACGGTGGCTTAGTGGTTAGCACGTTCGCCTTTCAGGGCTAGGGATTCCCAGTTCAATCCCAATCTGAGCGGAGTTTCCATGTTCTCCGCGTGTCCGCGTGGGTTTCCTCCGGGTTTTCCGGTTTTCTCCCACAGTCCAAATACATGGATCAAGTCAATTGAATTCTCCAAATTGCCCCATAGAGTGTGTATATGTGTGCATGTCTGTGTGAGTGAGTGTGTGCCCAGCGATGGATTGGCGCCCTGTCCTGGGTGTATCTGCCCAGCGCCCGAAACCTCCCCTAGATGGGCATGGGGAACCCCCCCGCAACCCTAGTAGAGGATAAAGTGATTCACTATTAATCTTTAAGAATAAATTAAAAACACATTTATTTAATCTTGCGTTTAATTAATCCCCTGTAGATAAAGATGTAGATCTCAGGCTTGGCTGTGTTGGGGGGGGGGTAATCTGTGAACAGTGTATGCTGGCGTTTCACGGCTTCACCCATCTCATCGTTAATGGGGGGGTGTGGCGCTGAAATGATGCTGTGCGCCATCTCAACTATGTAGAGTCTGCAGTATCTGCCTCTTTTAGTTATGCTGCTCTAGTCAGTGATGCCGGAGTCACATACTGCACTGTGTCAATAAATTACTTATTAATTAAATGCCGTGCTTTATTATTAGCTCTAACTGCCTTCCTTGTCTGTTTCTTTTGAGGTGTGACCAGCTTCCTGGAAATCTTCATCCATGGCTCTGCCGATGAATACTGTATGGAACCTGAATATTAATTGGACTGGCGGTCCTGCAGGACACCCCTAATGGACTCACATATAGTTTTCCCGTTTTTAGTTTTTCCATTTGTTTAATATCTGTACATAGCTGTCCTACATTGTTGTTGCTGCCTGGCCGCTCAAGTAGGATGAGTCCCCCACTGAGTCTTGGTCCTCCCAAGGTTTCTTCCTTAAATAACAACATAAAAGGGAGTCTTTTCTTGCCACTATCGCTTCGGCTTGCTCTTTGGGGGTTTAAAGGCTTTTCATTCTGTAAAGCTGCTTTGTGACAATGTACTGTAGTAAAAAGTGCTATATAAATAAATAAATGACTTGACTTAAAGCATAAGATAATGGATGAATATTCATAGAAGAGTAAGAGAGAGACTTTTGTAATCAGAATTGCTTTGTGGACTAATAACAAGGTTAACGCGTGGGTCAACGAGCCAATAAACTGCATCTCCCATAATTCTACCATAACTTCCGGGTGGCAAGGTTCAAAAGACGTGGAGTAGCAGGCAGAACCCGGTAGCGTTGCTGTGGTGCGCAGTGCGTTTAATAGTTTAGTGTTTTCTTCTCGGATGAGATGGACGCGGCACAAAGACACAAGTCTCTGTATAAAGGAACCACTCCTCCATGGAAAGAGACATACAGGAAGGTAAAGGTCTGAGAGCGGACTCATAAAGGAACGAAAGAAGCTCGATCGCTACGTTTTATGACATTACGATTTCAAACTAGGCATTTTATTTATTTTATTTATTAAGTTAAACCTTTGATAATATTTAGGAAAGGTCTGACTTGTTGTCGCTTGTTTAGATAAGACTAAAGCAAGATATTTAAATTATTCCTTAAATAATAATCTTATTTCCATATTAACAATATCCGTCATATGATTCAATATGAATCAGTTCGAATCCTATTCTTAATATATTTTGTTAATAATATTTTTATTATTGCTGTTGTTGTTATTAATGCCAGCTTAGTGTCGCTCAAATAGGCCGTTTCCATGGTAACATGTTGTGGCCAACGCACGTGTTTTTGGGCTCAGTTCCTGTAAAAGACAGACGAGCTGTTGTAAAGATTCTTCTACTTAAGGGTCAAGTTTTGCAATTAAACATTAACAGGGAACTACAGAACTTAAATAAAACAAATCCAACACGTTTTTGTCATCTATCCATCCATTACTTTTCGTCCTCTACTGGGGGGGGGGGGGGGAGTATGCTGCGCCCAGGGCAGGGTGCCAATCTATCGCTGGGCACACACACAAACACACTACATATAAGGTAATTTGGAGAATTGAATTGACTTCAATCCATGTTTTTGGAAAGTGGGCGGAAACCCACACGGACACGGGAAGAACATGGAATTGGAATCCCCAGCACTGAGTGGCAAACATTCCACTAAGTCACTGTGCACCCATTGTAAAGTAAATTGCTATCTTGTTTTGAAATACGGTCATCCCTTGTTATATCGGATTCACTGTAACTTTTTTTTTAAATGTATCTAATTCTGTATTACCGAGTTTTTGCATTGCAAGATTTTGTGCTATATAGGCTTATATTGTTGAAATGACATAGGTTTGAGAGTGTGGAGTGTTTAAGAGCATATGGTGTGTTTATAGGAGTGTTAATAAAAAGTAAGAAGAATGACTTATCTTAAAATAATGTCCAAGTATCTCAAAAGAATGAGATAGCAATTTACTTTAATAATGCCGAAAAATGTGCTGGATAATAATAATACACTGGTGCAGGAGTTATTAACTGCCCCAACGGCAAAACTGTTCTGGCTTTGTAATTTTGGACAAAAATTAGTCCATTTTGTTAGTTGCCTGCATGTTGTCCCTGTGCCTGGTGGTTTCCTATAGACATGCCAGTTGATGAATTGAAGTTTATTGCTTTAACAATTAAGTTGTGGCATGTTGAAGTCTATATGTTAACTTTCAAAAACAAACATTCCTTTTGTCCACCAGCCAAAAACTGTCAAACCACCAGCATCCTGTAGGCAGTGTACCGTGAGCACTGATAAAGAAGAAGAGGATGACTAACACCCATTCAAGTGCAACACACTTCAAAAAACAAATCACCACCATGTCAGTGTCAGCTGAATTGATGGGGATTGATTTAATAGTTGATGGCTGATAACTAGCCAATTCCAGCTGCTCTAATGTTTATAAATGTGTCTGTAGCGTTGCGTAGAACGACTAAAGAACAGCCGCTCCCGGTTACTGGACAAGTATCGTCAGATGGGCGAGACCTCAAAAAGCTCTCTGGTCCAGGAAGTGATGGAGATGGAGTGGAGTGCCCTAGAGTCATCTAATCTTAGACTGCCTTCATTATGGAAAAGGGATGGGATCAGTGATGTATGTGTTTTAAATCTTTGTTGCACCAGTGACCTTTTTGTCATGGTTACGTTCAGAGATCTCATTATCTTTTCCTGCCATAACTCAATCTGCAGATGTACAGAGATGGTCAAGAAGATGATGAACTGACTGTTCTGGAAGAAATTCAACAGGAACTCATAGCACAAGGTTTAATAAATGTCCAATGGTTTTTATAACATTAACATTTTTTTTTACAATTGTATGAGACCATTTTGGATAGTTTTTTTCTGTTCTGTCATAACTGCACAGAGAAAGTACAGGATGTCTAAGGTTGGTATGGAAGATGAGCAATTAACTTCTTGTATAATAATTCTGTGTATGTATAAAGACATCCATAACCTTGTTTTTGACAGGAGACCATCATGCCCTTTAATCAGTTTAAAGTAACTTTCATAGTGTGTTTATTTAAATGAAGTTCCACAGCACTAAATGGTTGTTTTGTGAATATTTTGGAGAAGGTGACTGTGAAGGTAATGACGGATTTTGTTTTTGTTAGAGCTTTCAATTATAGATGAATACCACAAACATCTACAGTACGAAGATGAGTACTTCAGTTCAGTTGTGGACGGAATGCAGGCAGAGGGGAAGCTTATATGTCCTGTTTGTCATGTGTAAGTAAAAGAGCAATAATCACAAGTTCTCACATACTTTTTTTGTTTATTAATTCACATTTGTGTGCGTTTTGTATTTTGAACAGAAATAACTTGACAGTAAACAGTCATTTCACATCCTGTACCTGTGGCCTGTACATCAACACAGTGGTGAGTCACATCTTAGAATATTGATTTACTTCTAATTCACAAATCTGGGGGTTCGGGGGGTAAACTTATGATAATGAGATAAAGGATTAGGGCAATAGTTTGTGACCAAGTTGGTGTTTGATCATGAAGACTTTGTGTAATTAAAACTGCAGTAAGTGATGTATACAAATATTTGTCATATCTAGTAAAACTGCCATCATTCACTTATTAGTTACACTTTCTTATTCATTTATTGTTTCATCATACATTTTATTAGTTCCACTCACAATGCAGATGAGCTTTAGTTGTACAATTACAGACTGTAGTTCCTCTGTTTTTGTACGTACTTTTGTTACTCATTTACTCGGATCTCTAATTTATGACTCCTACCAGTCCCTCACAAAGCAGTAATTATTTTGGTGATGGGTGATTCTCAGGATGGCAGTGACACTGATGTGTGTTGTACTGGTACAAGTGAATTGGACACAGCAGTGGCACTGGAGTATTTAAATGCATTGAATAATCCACCAACCAATACTGTCCAGCCACAAGCATTATGTAGGCAAAATCCTGTGAGTACAGGTTCCATTTATCCATTATATTCCGCTTTATCCTCTATTAGGGTCGCGGGGGGGGGGGGTTCCCCATGCACATCCAGGGGAGAATGTTTCGGATGCTGGGAAGATACACCCAGCACAGGGCGCCAATCTATCGCTGGGCACACACTCACTCACACACACTATATGGAGCAATTTGGAGAATTCATTAGACCTTGATCCATGTTTTTGGACTGTGGGAGGAAACCGGAGAACCAGGAGGGTGGACACGGGGAGAACATGGAAACTCCACCCAGATTGGGATTTGAACTGAAATCACTAGCACTGAGAGGCAAATGTGCTAACCACTAAGCCACCATGCCACGTGAGTACAGAATGTCTCACAAAAACTGACGCAGATCACTTACCACTGCAAAGTGGAACAAAACGGTAGATGTGTCTGAGTGCATAGTAAATGAACAGTCTCACAAACTCCAGCGGCACTGCTATGTCTCACTCCAGTACAAGTCACACCATCACCACCACCACATTTAATTTCACTAAAGTGATGTGGATAATTAACCACCCAAATAATACTTAATCTGCGGTGATCCTGTAGAAGTTCTGATTGTTGGAGAGGAGAGTAAAGAGGACTAAATGTAGGGAAACAGATGGACCTACACAAAGGTGACTCTAATAGACTGGCTGGAAAAAGTATACATGATCCATGTGGAAAACTAATCAGGTTCCACTAATTTTATGAAGTAATCCACTATGCCTTTTGTGAGAATTTAATGCTTATGAATCAAAACCCAGAGGAGGATCTAATTCAGTATCATCACCAGTAGTAATAATCTAAAACACATTCTAAACAGAATTAAAGAAACCAAGCCTTGGTAGAAATAATTTCTCTTACTGTTTTTTACTTTAGACTGTAAGCTACAGCATAGACCAGGCACTATTTCAATTTCAGTGTCCCCACAGGGAAGAAATATAACATCAGAAGTGCTACAGCATCTGCTCGAGATTAGGGTCTCTGAGCACATGAAGGACTGCATTCAGAACCCTGTTTTCTCATTGGCATTCAATGTGGATGGGGCATCTAATCTTATGATCAGCTGCAAGGTACAAAGCATGGAAAGTGCTTTTATTTCTTTTACAATAAATGTAACTTTTTTTGTAATACAATTGTCAAAATTAATTGGACAATAATCATGGCATATCAGACCTCGTTAATAAATTTTAAATAAAAGTAAAATGTTAAGTACATGCTTGCTGGGAAGTAATTAAACATCTCCAATCTTTTCTTTAGGTTTGTGATTATCTCTCCATTGTCATCTGAGTGACTTAAGTGCAACAAATGACTGAAGATGTTTGCTTTTATAAATGTTTAACTTATTTGAAATAAAGAGTTATTATTTATTATATGATTTATCTGGCAAATGAATGTGGTCACAACAATGAGAAAACTGATATAGAGCAATCTGAGTTTGTTACATGTCAAGTTTAAGCAGATTTTGTTGCTTGACAAAATAAGCACACAAAGCATGTAATGTGTAGTTTACATTTATTTATATAGGATTATTTACAAAAGTTTTCCCAGTGGCTTAAGAATTTTTAATCATGTTTAAACTTTTCAAACAAGACCTCCTCTCTGATGTCCTGATCATTAAGGGACAAACTAAAGAGGATTAACAAGGTATGTAGAGAAACAAATGAAATACAGTCTGCAATCATAACTAAATTCATCAATATAAACTGAATTAATGAGAAAACAAAATGTACCTAAAAGTGGCAGTTTAGATTATATTTATTTTATTAGTTACATTTGTCTATTTACTGTAAAGATGGACTTTGTAATTCTACATTTCCAGACTGTAGTCCATCTGTTTGTGGACTACAGTACATACTGTGTATGTCCCATTTACTCTGATCTCTAATGGTCAGGGCAAATAATGGTGGCAAATAATCAGATGACAATAACAGTTAAAGTAAAAAATGATTTAATAAGATTTGCAAATCGAGAAACCAGACAAACAAACAAATGGAGGTTGTTGTAAGCTTCTGAGCTCACGACTGCTCAGCCTCAGTATTCATATGAAAAACACAGCCAATAGAAATATAGGTAATACAGTTCTGTCCAATAATAATGTATGAAGACCACGTAAAAAAGAAAAACACAGGTAGAGGAAGCAATACCATATACAGTGGGTTGCAAAAGTATTCATACCCCTTGAACTTTTCCATATTTTGTCACATTACAACCACAAACATAAATATATTTCACTGGAATTTAATGTGAAAGACCAACACAAAGTGGTATACAATTGTGAAGTGGAATGAAAGTTATACATGAATCAACAATTTTTTTACAAATAAAAAACTGAAAAGTGCGATGTGCAAAATTATTCAGCCCCCCTGAGTCAATACTTTGT
>JAFMOD010000525.1:574735-620754 GCA_019802435.1 Corydoras maculifer
GTCATCAGGCAACTTCTGAATGCAATTGGTTGCACTCAGGGAAAAGGGGGCTGAATAATTTTGCACATCGCACTTTTCAGTTTTTTATTTGTAAAAAAATTGTTGATTCATGTATAACTTTCATTCCACTTCACAATTGTATACCACTTTGTGTTGGTCTTTCACATTAAATTCCATTGAAATATATTTATGTTTGTGGTTGTAATGTGACAAAATATGGCAAAGTTCAAGGGGTATGAATACTTTTGCAACCCACTGTATGGTTTCCAACCCTTTACAACCTGTTTGCATCCGGAAAGGAAAGTTTTGGGGCACTTCGACCCAGAACCTTGCTCACCCTGCTTCCAATGCACCTGCTTTGTGAAATGACGTTCTTCCAACACAATATGTCCCATATCACTTCTCTCATTTCCTTTTAAGGTTATGTAGAGGTTTTGTAAATGTCACACAAACTAAAATGTATTAATAAAATAAAATACATCATGAATTTCCACTACAAGGACCACAATAGTAGCACCACAGAGCAGATATTATTTGGTTGGTGCATTATTTCTATCCCAGCAGTGTCACTGAGGTGTTTAAATGACACTACAGCAGCACTGCTGCACTAAAACCCCCTCAGCACAGAACTGACAATAAACCCAAATTAAAAGAACAGAAAACCAAAGAAATCAGATGTACTACAGTCTGTAATTGTAAAACTACAAAGTCCATCTATATGGTAAGTGGAGAACAGACAACGGAACTAGGTGTGTTGGGACTTTTCACTGCTATAGGTACAAATTAGTCTACCCAACACCAGCAGTGATCCATCACCATCAGTAAGCTCCCATTTTCTCCCATGTATTAATATTGAGGCGAACATGACCAGAAGCTTGGCGACATGGTGACTTAATGATTGGCACATTTGCCCCTCACCGCTGGGAATCCGGTTCGAATCCTGACCCATTATCTAGTGTCTGTATGAGTGTGTCCAGCGATTGATTGAAGCCCTGTCCTGTGTGTATCCCAGTGACACTGCCACCTCTATTTTATAAAGGACACTGTTCTTAACTGATTGTATGATTTAGATAATTTTATGAATAAGCATAGGTTTTTCTGATGAAGTGCTTGGTGCATGCAATATTCAGCTTTATCTGCTGTAGAGAAAGTAACCAGACACACTGCACTGCTTTGGAAACATTTATTCTTATTATGCTGATGTTGCAAAGTTGACAGAAGGACAAAAAAACATTCTGGTATAGTATTAAATATTTTTATGAACCAGTTTGCAAGCATTTAGAAACATTTTCCCTAGACACAAAGCAGGTCCAGAGCCTAATAGAGAATAAATAAAAATGTTCAGTTTGAATGCTTCATTTGCGTCGGGAAAACGTTTCATTCTGCAAATTTTTGAAAAACGAACTGGAACATTTTCATTAGGGGAGGTCAAAGAGTAGAACAATTTGTACGGGCTGCTGAAAGTATGACATACAAAATAAAGTATAAAACATATTTACTGTTATGGGTTTTCCTTTATTAGTATTTCAGATAATCAAATTAGTTACACTTAATGAAGCCACTGAGAGTCTCCAGGAATTTGATGTACTCTTGATGTTCCAATGTGGTGCTCAGCTCAATCAGCTCATCTGCGAATGTGTTGTCGATTCCACGGTCTGCCAAGAAGTCCATTAAATGATCATACAGAGCCTGTAAACAAAATACCAAATAACCTGAATTTCATCACAATAACAACTATTACTTATTCATGATGAGGCTATGCTGTAAAAAAAAATAATAACATGTACCAGTAACCAGGCTGGTGGTTCTGTTTGATACATAAATACAAGTCTACCACAGTCCTGTGCTACTAAAGCACTCAACACGCACCTGATATTTAATGTTTCCGACTCGTGTTGAACTAGCAATTCATTTTTGTATACATCAACATACATTATTAAACAGGTAGTTTCAGTTCTTATATTTCATTGGCTAAGCCGTTTGTCCCACCATGAAATTATTTAAAAGAACGCACACCTCTGAGCACTTTTCATTTGTATCAATGTGTGATACACAATACATCCATAAATGAAAATACAAATCTAAACTGCAAGTTCTTCACTTCAAGATCTGGACTAGATTACTAGAGGAAGAGCAGATTATTAATAATTTGGTTGTTAATAAATGCATTTATGAATCAAACAGTTTTTAATTAGTGTGTAATTTTATACAACCAATAAGGCACTCGAGGTTGTGCATTATTGTGAAATCATGAGAAAAATGTTGTAACGGTACTCCGCTTCAAGACGTGCCTAACACCTCTTTCCTCTGATTTATTCATAATAATGTACACCCTCTTGTATATTATTGCTCGGCTTATCCGTGGCTTGTATTTGTCATTTTCCAGCCAACACTCGTTAAAATGACAACCTCCCAGCATATCGGTGCCATTTTCACTGACTGCAAGGGACGAGGAAAACACGAAAACTGACTGGCGGATAGCAGCCGCCACACAAGCTGCTAACTAATGCAGCCTCCTGTCATGTTACTGCTGTTATCACTGGCTCACTGTGTTAGCGAGTATACACAGCACAGAATGGAAGCGAGCAGGTCTCATACGAACTCTTTGAATCAGTTGGGAGTAACTTCAAAAAGCCGCTTTTCCTCTTCCTTTCTTTATAATGCTATAGAGTAATAGTTCTTAAAATTTTATATTTACCCATATTTAAAAAAAATTAATGAATAAAAAAAATAAAAAAAAAACACACAAAATGTTGCATATGGGGCAAAGAGAGTCGGTTCCTCTTCAGCCAACTGCTCTTGGATTACCACAAAGAACCAGAATTTTTTGTCACACATACATGGAGGCGCAAGCAAAGCCTATTTTTTATTTTACTCTGCAATTTTTTTCTTTAAGCAAACTTATCTAGTCAGATAGTTATTTATTGTAAAGTAAATGCAGTTAGAGTTTCAAGCACTTTCTCCATAATTCCTGCACTATCCAGGATTCGAAAAGCATTTTCCAGGATTTCAAGCACATGTACGAACCCCAACAATGACGGGCAACAAGCAGACAGGGCTGTGAGGCTATTCTTAAAATGACATGCACTTTGACAATACTCAATTTGCTCAAATTGACAAAATTTTGCCTAGTAAAAAGTACTTACCGGGTCCAGCAGGACATTTAATTAGGGTTAGAGCAGGGGTCTCAAACTCAAATTACCTGGGGGCCACTAACCAGGCTGTGTTTTCGATGAGGGGCCAGATTAAAGAATTGCAACAAAAAGCAGCAGGAAAATGGAAAATCAACTATTTATTTTAATAACTATGTACACATATTGTCATTCAAATAGATTTTGTTTGCTCTTCCTGCCACTGGTGGCGCTCTGAGTTCTTCTCCAGAATTCTGATTACTACTTCCTGTTTATCTCTCGATGTTCGGTTGGGTTGGCTGTTTGCGTCTGATCTTCGGTAATGCGCTGCACTGCTACATTTTGTTCTATTGATAATCTCTCTGGAGAGTTCGGTTTCCCGAGTGTCAGCGATCATTACTGGCGTTTGAGTGCTGTTTTCAATAAACCAGTGACTGTTATACTGTTATACTGTTCATCGACTTTGGTTTCTGAGTACAACCCGTTACACATAGAGACGTGCAGCTTACAAGTGGTTTGAGCTTACGCAGCATTGCCTGGCGCTAATCACCAGGCAACGCAGCATAAGCACAAAAATATAGACAACACACAGACACACACAAACTAAGATGATATATAAAAAATTAACATAATAATGCATAAACAATTAAATTGCGGGCCAGATTATTATTATAATTTTTTTTTAATGCTTTTTTTGTTAACCGGTGAGGGGCCGTATAAGACTGCGGCCGGTACTTTGAGACCCCTGGGTTAGAGTAAGGTGTAGCCATAGTGGAGGCTATCTAATACTAATCAAACTACAGTGTGATGTGTTTATATCTGATTATTCACAAACACACTCCAATCCAAGCCATCGTTTCTCTTACCCAGTCGAGAGAGTCGGTGTTGAGCGTGTAGCTGCTTTCTTTCCAGTCGTCTTCTCCCTCAGGCTGGAAACTGACCTCACGGATGGTGAAGATATCACTCTCCTCTTCTCCTTCACCGTGGCTGATCTGTACAAACAACGTTTGACTTTCATGGTGTTGATAAACTAGGTATTTCATTAACTGTGAGTGTAAATGAAAAAGTACTTTAAGTACTACTTTAATATTTATGACAGACTGTAATGAATGTTTCTCATCTATCTTCCCCTAAATCCTCTACCAGGGGGGTTGGGGGGTTCCCCATGCCTATCTAGGTAAAAACGTTTGAGTCACTGAGCAGATACACACAGGACAGGGCACTAATCCATCACTGGACACTCACACAAACAGACATAGGGGCAATTTTGAACAGGGCAGTGCTAACCACACCCATACTGAATTTTAAAGAAAACCAATGTACCAGGTGATTTTTCTATACTAAAGTTAAAAGGCAATTAAAGACAATATGCAATGAATCTAAAATTCATTTCAAGTCTTACCTCATCCTCTGGGAAATGACAATCAAACACCAGGGAGTTTTTTGCCCCCTGCTTGGTCACTTCAACGACAAAGTTGGGTGTGGATAAAATGTCAGGCTGAAAAGCAAATAAATATCACACGGTTACACTTCTATAAGTTTACAAAGTCATTCTAAAACAAAAAGTGTTATCACCACCTACAGCAGAAATACAGACAAAGGAATCCTTTATATATTGTTAGAACCAGAATAAAAAAAACAAGTTTTACTGAATGTTTAATTATAACACCCTCATTAATCCATTAGTTTAATACCGAATGTTTAATTATAACACCCCCATTAATCCATCAGTTACTGCAACTGTTTATACAACCAATTAAACAAAGTGAAAAAAGTACCCTCTGCTACTGACAAAGCATCAAACAGCGTAAAGATTAGCAAAAATGTACCAGTGTGCCAAAAAGGTTGTGTATGCTGATTTATTAGCAATTGATCAGCTGTCTTAACAGTCATGTTAACATTGTCCTGCTTTTTACCATGATGAAAAGTAATGTTTTGATTTAGTAAATCTTCTTACGCAACATTAAAACGACATCTTCCAAACATGCTTAACTACACTGCATGTAGCCTGCATGTCATCCTTTTAATTAAATGCTAGAGGATAACAAGGTATTTTATTATCTCTTGAAAATACTTTTACTGTAATCATTAAAACACAAAAATACCCTTGGAATATTGTAGCTATTTAATAATTATGGATTGTAAAATAAATTTATATCAATGCCTGGACAGTTTATGGGCCATTTTGTTGGTAGAGATCGTTTCAGTCAATACAGTCATGATGAGAATTGATTGTGTGTTTACACACTAAGGTAATAATATATTTTTAATTTATCCATTTTTTACGAAACCCACACAAACGCAGGTCTCAAAACTAGGTCGTTACTATGAAGCAAGAACAGCAACCACTGCGCCACATGCCAACCAAAGTCCCGATAACTTTCAATTATGTTGCCCAAGTTTTTGATAAAGCTAATCTTTATAAGGAAAACCCAGGACTTATTTTATAAGCATTTTGCCAAATTTTTTGCCAATGCCAATCCAAGCAAAAAAGCCAAACCCAAAACTCCAGAACATCTGTATAATAAAACCATATAGGCAGATAAAAGTTAAATGTTGTTCAATATGAAAATAAATATAATATAATGTAATGAATATTGCAGCACGGTGACTTAGTGGTTAGCATGTTCGCCTCTCAGCGCTAGGGATTCCCGGTTCAAATCCCCATCTGGGTGGAGTTTCCATGTTCTCCCCGTGTCCGCGTGGGTTTCCTCCGGGTTTACCGGTTTCCTCCCACAGTCCAAAAACATGGATCAAGTCAATTGAGTTCTCCAAATTGCCCCATATAGAGCGTGTATGTGTCTGTGAGTAAGTGTGTGCCCAGCGATAGATTGGTGCCCTGTCCTGGGTGTATCTGCCCAGCACCCGAAACATTCTCCCCTGGAAGGGCATGGGGAACCCCCCCGCGACCCTAATATAGAATAAAGCGGAAGATAATGGATGGATGGATGTAATAAATATTAGGGGGGGGAGGGTAAACTGGTTGGTGTTGTATAAAAAAATTAAATAACAGCTTGGTTAAGTTTTCAAGAAAGATACATTTATATTACAAGATAAGATACATTTTTCTTGATCCCACTATGGGAAATTATATCCACTCTAAAAAAATATGGAAAAAAAGACCTTGATAAAACTAAAATATTTATAATTAATTATACATATACATAACAATAGGACTATTGCTTCTGGGTTTATCATCTTTTCAAGCACCCCTGCATCTCATTATAACAACAAGTACATTGAAATGTCTGTGTATGGATATAGTTCTGTATTAGCAGACATTTCTGCACATACATAAACATTTTAAATCAGATCTTTAATTTATCTGCAAATCTAAACAATTGCAATTAATGGATAGATACTGTAAGCTTTTGAATTTTGCTTACATTGAAAAAGTATTATCATAATGCTGATCGAACGAGTTTGTTCAGTTTACATATCAGGTTTGCATCTATATGCAAATATTAATAGGTTGTACCTCATTGTTCTCTGCGTTCTGGCCCTGCTCCGTTTCATTCTCCAGTGTTGGAGGAATACTGTTATTAACGTTGAACGTGACGATCACCCTGTGATACGCAAATAAAACGGTATTTTATAGATCTCAACTCAGTTTAACAACAGATGCTCTTGGTGTTCTAACAAATTCAAAACTAAAGAGCCAAGCAGCTCCAGATTGCTGTAAACATACTTCTCTCCGGAGATGCTGCGGACAAGCTTTGCTTCAGTGCCATTTAGCTCCAGCTCCCATCCTCCAGACATCTTTGGAAGAGTCTTGTTCTTTTGAATCTTCTTCTCTTCTTTAATTTCATCTGTGAGAAATTCTGCAAATGCTTTGTCACCTGAAATGCATGGCCACTAGGTCAGAAATGTAAAATAAATGATAACTCAAAAAAACAGAAAAAAATAGTACTGACAATAACTGGGCAGTGGTAGGCTTGAGATTAAGGAACTAGCCTTGTGAACTGAAGGTCCCAGGTTCGATTCCCGGTTCCACCGAGGTCTATGGCTGAAGTGCCCTTGGACAAGGTGCCAAACTGCAATAAGTGCCCTTGTATAAAAGCACATGTGCTTACTTCACTCAGTGTGTGTGTTTGTTTCACTGCAGGGATGGGTTAAATGTGAAGGACAAACTCCTCTGTGTGTTTGTACCGCAAGCAAAAAAAGGAGATCACTTTATCAATAAAGTGGATGCTTCAAAAGAGCAAAATGAGTAGTCATGGTGTTTTTTATAACTCCAAAAGCATGGCCTGGGTCTGAATGGATCTTACAAGAGCAACCACATCCTCACCATGTCAATGTCATTCAAGTAGAACCACCAAAATGGTACGTGCTCTGTGGTGGGTCTGATCATTGGGGAACAGAGTAAATTGAACTAACAAAGCACCTTAAGAAACAGTGAGATTCCAGTCCGTAACAGTACAATTACAAAATTAATTTATTTAGTAAGTAGTACCAATAAAACGGACATCATACAAACATGGTGTGCGAGTGAAAACGTATATGTTTAGACCTAAATCAAGCCGAATTAAGTTTGTGATTAACTTTTAACTAGCTTAACCTTATGAACTGTTACTATAAGAAGAAGAATAGCTAAAAACACTTTAGCTGCTTACCCACGTCATAAAATGTTAGCGTCACCAAACACGTGCCAGTGTAGAAACGTGAGGGGATATACACGGCCAAAAGTATGTGACCCCCTGATCATTACACCAATAATCAGTTCACTGGACTGCCAATAATCATTAACGTTTACACTTTTCTTTAACAAACGGGCTTGAAACAAGTCTCTCATGACTATCAGTAGTAGAGCCTGGTGACACAAACAGATCCCGGTGAATCAGAGACACACTCGTGTTGTGGAAGTCGGCTGTTTTCTGTACCTTCTGTATGGAGCCCCCCGCATCCACAGGGCGGCAGGCCGTGCTTGCGGCTCAGCAACCTGGACGGCGTGCAGGCCGCGTCGCTCTTGCTGCACAGGCTCCAGAGGGAGCGGGTGAACGGGCGCGTCGCGGTGGCGGCGGCAGACGGAGCGCTCAGCGCGGATCTGACGAGCGGCTCGGCGGCGGCAGCCGGAGCCCTGTGTGAAAACCGAGCCGCAATGGCGACCGCGCGGGTTAAAGACTTCAACATGGCTCTGTCTTCAGTCTGTCTTCCTCACAACCAGAAACAGCAGCAGCAGCAACGCGCCTCACGCACCAAAGACCCGACTGCGCTGGGAACACGTGGGGAAGGACACGGTGACCTCTCCGGCGAACTGTACACTCTACCTCGGAAGCGGATGCCTGCAACACAGGAAAGAGGCGTCACCGGCTGCGTCTCCACAACCCTGCCTTCTCTATGTGAAGAGCCCTCTGTAGCACTCACACGCTGCTGAGTTGCTCACCAAGTATGGCGCCTAAATAGGGAGAAAGCAATAACATATGGAGGCAATTTATATAGCGTAATATTTGTATTTTGTAACGCTATTTACTAATTCACGATAGCTTGAATAACTGCCGAATAACTACAGGGAGTGTCCATTTTCAGGGTGAGCGTGTGATTTGTAGAAAACGGGTTAGACTGAGGGGGCACGTCATATTAGGTAAATGTGAGGTAAGGCCTCGGGAAGTCCTTACCATATACGGATGGTTCATTCTCTCTCTCTCTCTCTCCGTCTCTCTCTCACACACACACACACAAAATGAGGACAGTCCACCTATGGATTACATACAGAGACACGGCCATTGACACACACACATACACATTAGTGGTTAGCATGTTCTCCTCTCAGCACTAGGGATTTCTGGTTCGAATCCTAATCTGGGTGGAGTTTCCATGTTCTCCCCGTGTCCGCGTGGGTTTCCTCCCGGTTCTCCGGTTTCCTCTCACAGTCCAAAAACATGGATCAAGTCAATTGAATTCTCCAAATTGCCCCATATAGAGTGTATTTGTGTGAGTGAGTGTGTGCCCAGAGATAGATTGGCGCCCTGTCCTGGGTGTATCTGCCCAGCACCCGAAAAGTTCTTCTCTAGATGAGCATGGGGAACCCCCTCCCGCGACCCTAATATAGGGGAAAGCGGAGGATAATGGATGGATAGATGTGTTCAAGGTCAAGTTTGACCCAGCTGCATGATGGACTTCAGAGTTTTTACTCCAGGTCGAAAGGTGGCGGTAACGAGACTAAAGCTGCTTGTAATTGAGCGCAAGTCAGTTTGTCACATGGTCCGTTCGGATCGTTTCATGTTGCTTTTTATTGAAGAAAACGTTAAAGCTGCGTTTCTTTATTTTTCTTATTTGAATGTTACGGGATTGTTGAGCAGCCATGCAACTGTGTGAAATCTGCAGCGAACAACTCCCCAAATATAGATGTCCTGTCTGCAAAGTGCGATAGTAAGTAACAAACTGACAGAACACACAGAGCAGCACTTCTTATGTTTGTTTCTACTGAAAAAGCTTTTAAATAAACTCAATGTTTCAGTGTGAATTGATGTCTAATAAAGCAATAAGGTATGAGAAGTGTTGTTAGGTTACACCTCTTTCCCCTAATTTATTTACAATAATGTACAACCTCGAGTAAATGTTGCTTTTATTTAAACGGTTACAAACACACTATGATGAAAAACAAGGTTTAATTAAAAATGTTTGTGTGTGTTTAAACAAAATAGTTAATAATCTGGTCTTTCGCGACTTAATCTAGTTTGGATTTTGAAGTGCACATGAATTGTGTAACAGGGTTCTGGTGGTCATAATACAGAACACAATTTATAACAATAGCCGCAACATACTTGGTGCTCATTGGGAATGATCTCGCTGGCTATATTAATCTGTGTTTATATTCATGGAACATGATTTGAAACAATGTACTGTTTATCATGCATTGACAGGAGTGTCAAGTAGTCAGCGGTGTGCATTATTGTCAGTAATGTCACGGCTGGACAAACGATTTCGGACCAGAACTACCTGTTTTATAATATTGTAATAGTGTTGTTATGTCAAGGCTCTATGCCAGGTTCTTCTTTAACAAACTCACCGTAGCATGTATATATAGGGATTGCTTCGTGCACTAGGGCATATTCATGCTGTAAAAAGGGCCTTCCCCAATCTTTTGGAAGCATACATTGGTTCACAATACATGGCTCGGTGCTTGATCTTATATCCCTGTAGTAAATCAACTAAACAAAGATATTTCAGATTCAGAGGTGTGCCCTCAGCATTTTGTATAAAATCATTTCACGTTTATCTTATTGACTGTCTTTGTTATCTTAGCTGTTCACTAGGTTGCTTCAGGAACCACAAACTTGACTGTAAGTCATTTCAACTATTTAAAATATAAAGCTGACTTATTAAATTGGTTTAACCCTTATGGTCTGTTTTCTGCAGCTTCATGTCAGCCAGTGAAAGATGCAGCCTCTTCTGTGCCCATGCCTCCTTTACAAACCTGTGGCAGTGATGGTATGTGTTGTCTTTTGGCATTTCTTCTATGATGTATGCTTGTGTTCACATGTTGTAATGTTTTGTTGTAATGTTGCATCACTACAATAATATGATTAAAGACATGTGAGATGTAACCTTTCCCTTTATTTAAACACCATATAGTGCTGGCATAGTTTAAATTCTGCATTAATTCCGAAGAATTCATAAAAGATCATGCAGCTACTATTTACTGTGTAAAATCTGTTTTCAGCACTATGTGGTACATCACACATACAACTCACCATGTTTACAGTATAAACTTTATTTATTTTGTAAATAAACTTTCGTTTCAGCAATTTAGGACTAAAACATGTTCCAAAAAAAGCTGGGAGGGTAAAGCCTTTCAGACTTTGCAAAAAAATTCCTTTTTAAAAATTTAAAACACATTCTGATGATACCATGTTACCATTTAGTGCTTCAGGCATTTTGTCCCATTCTTTCTGCAAATGCATAAGATGAGCCATGATACAGAGTCATCATCACAGTTTCCTGTGTTCTACACGCATTAAAGTTCTCCAGTGACTGAACCGTCTACCTTCAAAACCAGGCCTTTGTAATGTGTGCCCCATGTGTTTTTGGAACATCTTGATAAAATACATGGACAGTCCTGAAAAATATGACAACTTAGTCAACTTATGTTGCTCTAAGATCTCAATGTGCTTTTCTGCATTATTACCATCATGACAGAAATGTAAATTACTATTTTTAATTAACTTTTAATTTATAATAAGTGTAATAAGTTCACTGACCTGATCCTGTTTTTTGACTTATTGGTGATGACAGTCTGGCTGATCCTTGTCTTTGGTCTAGCACATTACTTTTTTTTTTTCGCTTTCTTAGTTCTGGAATACTCATTTATCAGCCCAGGGTATTCATATACGCTGTGTAAAGCTTTTTACAGTTTCTGGACATTATGAAAATAAGACTTGCTTACTGTTGTTGTTGCTTACTAATAATTCCCCATGTGGATAAAAGTATCAGTCAATCAGAAATCAACCAAATAAAATTAAATAAAATTAATGAATTCTGAACAGTTGTACACTTCCAACTGTGTCCTGTTCCAGGATGACTTTATTCCATTCCCCGCATAAAGCAAAGTCCATTAAGGCTTGGTTGACATACAGTAAGACAGATAATCCATTCACAAGCAGCCTGTGATAGGTAAAGTGTGTTGAAGTAGAAAAAATCACTAAGTTGCACAGCGGTGGTAGCCCCCAGGAGTAAAAACACTGAGTAAATTGTTAATTGTTGATTAGTTGATGTTGCAATGACTATTGTGCGTTGCTCTAAATAAGTGTGTAAATATTAATTACATTTTTCGGGCTATTTGTTTCAAATCATTTTTAGCTGAAGCACTCTGGGAGGTTGATGATTTGCTGGATGAAGACAGCCAGTCGGACAGAGTTCCCCTGCAAAAACTTCAGAAATTAGGTACTGGGTTTGTTTAATTCCATGTCTTGTGTAGGTGGATTTGATCTTTTTACATGACGAAATATGACCGTTGTTGGAGATCAGTTATAGTTCTAGTTATTTTTTTTATGTAATCAATTTAAAATATTGAATGTATTATTTTGTGACGCTTAAAGCAAATAATGTTTAGATGCCATCTTAACTAACATGCTGACATGGAGTTCGTACATTGCTGTTTTTGCAGGTGAATCAGCGGCGCTCCTGAATTTGTTGCAGAACCCCCATCTACGGAATCTTATGATTTCTACAGATTTATCTGAGGACAAAGCCCAGGCAATGAGAAAAGCTATGCAGGAACCATTATTTGTAGAGTTTGCCAACCAGTGCTTACATATCATTGAACCACCAAAGAGGGGAGTTGATGTTGAGGAGGACGATGATGATTGAAAGAAATTAAACTTGTAAATATCTAACAAAATGGAGTTTAGGAAACAGTTACGTGTGGAGAGTTTGTCATCAGTGGTGCATAGATTGTTGCTCTATGCACTAGGGTTTTTGTTCTTTTTTTTTCCCGAGGACATTATGACTTGTTGCTCAGTGTTTTGTGTGATGACACGATTGTGCAATTATTCAGTCCTTGTTTGTCAGTTTCAGAATGGTTTGCTTATCTTTATGTAGACAGAAATGACTTAAGAAAAGTGACCAAACTACCAGAAAGGCTATAGTTACACAGTTTGACTGCAGTGAAGAGTAAAGCCTCTCTGAATATACACTGTAGCTATATATTTCCACATTGTACTCCCAAATCCCCCACTTTACAAACCCTGAGGCAGGTATGGTGTACTAAGTGATGGTTTATTGAGAGTTGGGGTTATTTGCATATTTATAAAACTCTGGTTTTGTTTTAACTTTTGTATTATTTCCTTTCCATCAAACAATTTTCTAGTAAAATGCATTTGCCAAACTAAAATCGAGCAATTATTCAGAATCAATTTCAAATTTATTTGCATATTATACAAATAATATAAAAAAATCATTTAGTAAATAGAGTATTAGTGATGGTGCATTATTGGTTTATTTATCAAGTGAATTGCTACAAAGGAAATAAATGGCACACTTTACATCGGGCCATGTGTTTATAATACCTGGTTATCAAAAGTCTCAATAAACAGTACATTACGCAAGGGCATTTAAATACATTAATACATCAAGGACCTGGTTTAAAAAGCAGCCAAACTAGGTATTCAAATAAATTACAAGAGAACTGACCGCTTCAGAAGTCATATAAAAGCAACTCTACAAATTTCAAGTTTTGCAGTTTTGAATCTTAAAATGTGAAAAAGTACAGGTCTAAATGTGTACAGCATGTAGCCGATGACCAGTTACAGTTAACATAATACAAGCAACAGCTGAATGTTTATCTTTTGGTTGGCACCTTTAATCACACAGAAACAAACACTAGCTTTAAAATGAAGCAGCTTTAAATACATCCCTTCCCTGACTTATGGCTTACATTTGCCATTGCCTGCACTTGTATCGTACATACATATATAATACCTTCAGAACTATTTAACCCATGTAAGACTAGTTTAAATATATAAGTGGTGTGCCGTGCATTTTAAAGTTAGTTCTTCAGTAATGTTACATCTGAATCAACCCGTCAATCACTATTTTATTGTTATAAAAACATGAAGCAGAAATGCAGTATAAAGAGCCATTGCATCGCAGGTAGATAACTCATGTAGCTAGAATATAAAATTCACCAACAATAACCTAAAATTGCAATAATATGTAGGAAAATACCACTTGCCACCAAAAGTCTATTCTCTTTACCTTACAAAGAGTTTAATTAGTTTCATCAAAAAGTTCGTTTTTATTGCCATTGAAGCTAATGTTAAAAGTCGAGTTGTATTTCTGAAAATTCACTGAAAATGTCTGACCGAAGCAGTAAACTCTGACTATTCAATCATAAGGCGTAAATACGATAACATAACATACACCTGCTAGAGAGCCTTGGCGTCACCAACTTTGACACCAAAATCTGATTGGTTAAAGCAACAACAGGGCCGCAGACTGATAATAAAGGCCTTAGGCAGATGATTTGAATCTAGCAACCAATGATGTTGAATGATGTGATTAGTTTAATGCTTTAATAATAAAAAATGTCTGGAATGGAATGAAAAGAAGTGGAGCAAGAGCATTTGAAATTATTTAATAAGTATTCATTAACAAAATGTGATTAACCTCAGTCTGTGATTCAGATATATTTTAAGTTTTAGAAAAGGCATTGAAGACACGGCTGGCCCACCACTGTGTTTGTATAATTGCTAAAATACTATAGTAATCCTAAAACTAAGCTTGGTCCAGAAAGTGATACTTACTATAATAATAGTACATTATATAAACAATAATAATAAGTGTGGCAGTACAGAATATATCCTTCCATAAAAATTAAGGCACATTAAAATGATCATAGTCCATATATATATAATAAAAAACAACCCTTACATTAAATTAGAGACCTGATCTGGTTCATCATAAAGGACATTACTAAAGCTATAAAACAAACCATGTGAGCCCCAGATAACACACATAGCTGAGTTTTCTGCTAAATTTTACTGTTAATGATGGAGATCTGTACTTTAAAATATATAATATTTAGTGTTTAGAGTATTTTTTTTACACAAGAGCTCGTTAGAGTGAAGTCTGAATGGCAGGAAAAAGCAAAAAAAAAAGCTGGTGTTTTTAATTTATCTGATCTTCTTTTCTTGTCATTCTTGCCTCATATTGACAAACTGCTCAACAATCACAATAGGTTCTTATGGGTTAATCAAACTGCCTGGTTTGATTTGATTTGATCCTACATGTTCTTTTTAAGGTGCAAGTATTTGGGTGCAAAATTGGCTTTGGTAGTTTTTGTTGTGTAACGGATGGTCAGTTTTTTTCCAACAAGATCAGATTTAAACCAATGACTTCATCATAGTTAGATCCTGGGTAAGTGTTGGCATAACGGAGAGGAGACCTCTGCATGTGGAGTTTTACTGAGCCCTAGGATAAAAAAAAAAGTTGGCACATCAAACAAAACCTGTTGCACACAAGGGTCTCACAACTGTCAGTTATCTTTACTTTTTTGAATCCAAGGCCATATATATTTAGCCTATTTAGTGTATGCAATGGTAAAAGAAAGTGTCAATTAATAAATTAATGATTAACAAATTTCTTTTGTTCCGTTTCAGCCAAAAAATGCCACACCAACCACCGGTATACAAACTCAAACACATAGCCATACATTTAAAACAATCCTAGTGTCAGTGCACAAAGTAAGGTCCATGAAGGCAAGGTTTTATGAGATTGGTGTGGTAGAACCATCCTGCACAGAGGTCTGACCTCAATCCCACCAAACACAACAACTAGAACAAAGATCATGATTTAATTGGAGATAAACAGCTCTTTCACTGCAACCTCGCCATGCACATCATTGTTATCCTGGACACAGGTGCTTTGACAGAGAATAAAGTTGACATGGGTTTGTCATTTACTTTTGGGACTAGTCTGTCATACTTTTGCAGCCATGAAAATATTTGACGGAGTTCACTAACTTTTATATAACATCTGCATTAGGTCTTTAGACAGACACCACAACCTTCAGATTGATACCCCAGCACCCTCACCACTGAGCTACTATACCCATACAACTTTTAAACAAAGCTGTTCATCACTGCTTATATTGACCATTTATATTGATATACAATATTATTAAAGTATTTATTCTTATACACCCAAAACCTATTATCTCTAGCCTGGTATGAGTCAGATCAAGATAGGGTATATACGAATGCATACGAATTTTTCCTATTGTCCAGCATGGAATTTAGGTGAAAGTTATCATGGCTTAAAAGAATCCAAAATCATGAAATACTTAAATATCTGATTTAAATATAATGACAGCTGTAACAATATTATATATGCCGAATGAGCTGAACTAATTTTTAGAACTAAGAACCCAGCAAAAAGGTCTCACCTGTGGCTGTGCCCGGATGGAGGCCACGCCATGCTCAAACTGGTTGGTCTCCACCTTGTACTCTCCAGTCCTGAATGGGACTTTAAGTGTTCCGATGATGGACATAATCTTGTGAAAACCTGGAGTACTTAGGGTCACAGTAATGCCAGGTGTTGAGGTCATGACCAGGCTCAGTGGCCAAGGGGCCACCGGCACTGGCTCACAGAAACCAAAGAACTGCATAGATCCTCTCTTTGCTAGAAAAGAGCGCGTCTCCTTCTCATTCAAATCCTCAGCATCATCCAACTCTGCTTCAGCCAGGGCATCCATTAAAACCTGTGGATTAATTAAAATTGGTTATATAAAACCATGGTTTATATATATATATATATATATATATATATAAATAAAAATTGTGTGATCTTTTTTGGTGTGTGTGTAAAAAAAGTGTGTAACATGCATAGCATACATAAATACACACAAAGTTCCTGGCCTAAAAAAAGTCAGCACCAAAAAAGCACCGCTTTTAGCTTTGGTTAAGGCATGTTTGTTCCTTATTCTCTGGCAAGCCTTTTTTCCGGTTAGCCTTACTGATTAGTGGTTAGGCTACACAGCTGTTCAGTCCCAATCCCTTAAGTTCCCTTTGCACTGTGCATGTGGAAATGGTCTTACTGTCACTATTAAACATAGCCCTGAGTTTTTCTGTTGCTTTTCTTCCACTTGATTTCACCAAATGTTTAAGTGATCGCTGATATCATTCATTCAGGATTTTTTTGCGACCACATTTCCTAATCAAAGACGATGGGTCCCCACCCTCCTTCTAGTTTTTAAAGATGCGTTGGACAGTTCTTAACCCAATTTTATTAATTTCTGCAATTTTCTTAGATGTTTTCTCTGCTTGATGCATGCAATTGATTCGACCCCTCTCAAACAGACTAACATCTTGTCCACGACCATGGGACGTGACTTTCAACATGGATGTTTAAAACACGAGAAGCAACTCATTGCACCAGTTGAGGTTAAATAAGTCAAATCATTTTCTTTGTTAGTCACCTGTTGGTTCTCTGTTCTCTATTGGTCAGGAGCATCACAGAACAGGTATAATTTGGAGGGTATATTGTTTTTTGTCAGTTCTGCAGTAAGACTGATGTGGTGAGCATTTTTTAGTGCAGCAGTGCTGCTGTAGTTTAAACACCTCAGTGACACTGCAGGAATAGGAATAATTTACCAACCAAATAATACCAGCACTGTGGTGCTACTGTTGAGGTATGAAATCCCTTCAATCATGTGTGATACTTGGATGCTGGACAGGCCTGATTACAATCAGAGGGCAATTAGTATCTCCAATTTATTTATTTATCAGCACATCGTTGGAATGTGGGAAGAAGTCAAAGCATCTAGAGAAAACCAACTTAGGCACAGGGAAGACATGTAGACTTCAACATGCAAACAGGGTTGATCCAGGGACCTTCTTGTTTTGAAGCATAATATAATTATATATTACTCAAATTTAAATACCATGTGATAATATCTATTAGTTGTCAATAAGACTTGAGTTTAGGGGACACAGTACAGAACTATTTATATTCTATCTTCCACTTAATCCTCTACAGTACAGAACTAGAAAAAGAAAAAGAGTCGATAAAGAAATCTAAATTTCACCCACCCTCCAAGTTCGCCACTTTGTTTGGATGACTGAAGCAGCTTTCTGCCATCTCTTCACCTCTCTCCTGACCATCCAGGATCGAATCACTTAAAACACAGGGAATAATTATAAACACATATTTATGAATTTTGACTCATGGAAAACAAGTGTCGCTGGTAACTGATTAAAACCTGCCTTAAAGCCCATGTTAGTGACAGAATATTGATTAATAACAGATTAAAAAATTTGATTTTAATAAAACTGAGATTTTTAACTACTGAAGATGACAATAAAAGTAAAAAGACCCACATATAATCAGTAACTACTGCAATAAGAACAAGGAAAGCATGTCAAGCATCTTAAAAAAGAAACTTGGTTATGAGCATAAATTCCAAACTGCAAACAGTCATTGTACTGAAAAACACATCCAAATACTAAGAGAATTCCATCCATCCATCCATCCATCCATTATCTTCCGCTTTGTCCTATAGTAGGGTCGCAGGGGGTTCTACATGCCCATCCAGGGGAGAACGTTTTGGGCGCTGGGCAGATACACCCAGGACAGGACGCCAATCTATCGCTGGGCACACACTCACTCAGACACGCACACATACACACTCTATATGGGGCAATTTGGAGAACTCAATTGACTTGATCCATGTTTTTGGACTGTGGGAGGAAACCAGAGAACCCGGAGGAAGGGGGGGGGGGGGGGGGGGGGGGGGGGGGGGGGGGGGGGGGGGGGGGGGGGGGGGGGGGGGGGGGGGGGGGGGGGGGGGGGGGGGGGGGGGGGGGGGGGGTCTGGGTGGAGTTTCCATGTTCTCCCCGTGTCTGCGTGGGTTTCCTCCAGGTTCTCCGGTTTCCTCCCACAGTCCAAAAACATGGATCAAGTTAATTGAATTCTCAAAATTGCCCCCTATAGAGTGTGTCTGTGTGAGTGAGTGTGTGCCCAGCGATGGATTGGCGCCCTGTCCTGGGTCTATCTGCCCAGCGCCCGAGACGTTCTCCCCTGGATGGGCATTAGGAACCCCACCGCGACCCTAATAGAGGATAAGCGGGAGATAATGAATGAATGAATATATATATATATATAGAGTGAGTATAGAGTGCTTTATACTTTATACTTAACTGCAAATATCTTTTAGATTAAAATTAACCATTTAAATACATCTACAATGTACTACAAAACTACAGAAAAAAAACACCATTCAGTCATCACTGTTTTTACTTTACAGCAGCATCTTTGTTTAAGTTATATATTCATGTCTCCATCATTAAGTCTCAAACTGAAGTCCTCTATACATGAACAGCTATAAGCTGTATACACGATAAGCAAAAAGATACTGTAGTCTGATTACTGATAGCAGGTGTTTGTTTGACTAAAATGTCGGCTGTGATCTTAATCTGTGTTGTACTGGCATATACAGGATAAGTGAGGTCATTGAAGAACAAGCAGACAGGTCCAGCTGGTGTTTCCTTAACTACAGAATCTGTCTAGGGCCAGAAGGAGCAGGGTGAGGTAAGGTAAAGGCTCTGCAAGTCACTTTGCACACAGCCTTTCCCATAGCCGATAGTGATGATGCAGTTCAGGATTAGGTCACATCAAGCAAAATGCTGCACCTTTAATAAGGAAACTGCAGCTTTGAACTTTTTCATAGGAGGCCATCAGGGTTTGCAGGTAGCTTAATGCTCGCAGTTCACAGTACTCATGCCTTTAGCAGCTGGTAGGTATTACATATTGCAATGGCCTTAAGGAAACTACCTTACTCAAACAAACCTCCTACCTCCTAGCTGGAGCCAATTCTATTAATATCTATGTTTATTTAAAAATAGATTTTGTAAACTTCCCCAAAATGTTTTATGGTGATTAAGTGTTATGTGCTCTGTATGGCTGTATAAGGCAGGTTAAGGAATTTTGTATTAAAATAATCACATTTTAATTTAAAATATAAAAGAAAAATCTTCTTGAAAATTTTAGCTTTTTGCTTTTTTACTATTATGTTGATGTCTTAAATAATAATTGGGTACAAGAATAAAAAAAATCATTCCACAGTTCATACATGTAATGTAATGGATGTTGTACTACCTGCTTGAATGCAAGTGGCACACTTTGTTCTGAAAGCTTGTTGGCGCCGCTGGTATCTACGCCAACAGCACTGTATAGAGAAGGCCCTCTGAGAGCGTACTCGGTCCCTGTGCTCCTCTAAAAGCTCCAACTGAGGAAGACAAAAATACAGTAAGTGCATTTCTACACCAGTTCAATTCAGCATTTTTATTTATTCATTCATTCATTATCTCCCGCTTATCCTCTATTAGGGTCGCGGTGGGGTTCCCCATGCCCATCCAGGGGAGAACGTCTCGGGCGCTGGGCAGATAGACCCAGGACAGGGCGCCAATCCATCGCTGGGCCATTTTTATTTATTTGTATTAAATTAGCATTTAATTATTTGTTAGAATCACTGGAAGCTCAGACCAGTTTTTATTTCAAACTAACTATTTTGGCTACCAAGGTAATAACAATACTTTAATATGAGGGTAAGTAATTTTACACAAGTATGTCCAAAAATTAAGAAAGGCCCTATCCATCTTACACTTTGCCAACAGACTATTTTCACACCTTCCACCTGCGTCATTTAAATTCAGCAGTGGTCTCAAAATGAGGAATATATGTGAATAATGCAAATATGACATGGAATTTTACCATGGCATGTGTTAGAAAGACTTTAGTTTTTCCACAATGCAGCATCATGTTGTTATTGGCGTTAGCAGAGAGGACTGCACTCAGAATGTCCTGTACCATAAAACCCAGTCCTAATGGGTGGAGAAAAAAACACATATTAGACAGACACAACAACTAAAAAGCACAAACATTTAGGTAATGTTCTATTGCTTGGCCTATTTTTATCAATTCTTCTATCTTTCTCTTTTATTCTTAACGTGCTGGCATGTAAAATCCATAACAGCAAGTAAGTGTAAAGTTCTCATAGAAGCTGTATCTTCAAACTGACTTTATTCTTGTTACAGCTGTAGTTTACATTTAATCATGTTCAATTCATAACGTAAAAACATAAAATCCCCCATGTTTAAAAGACTAAGCACATCTACACTGTATGAACAAAACCACAGCAACAGGGTCCTGGGTGTCATTCATAAGGCACCTAGATCTGTTCAACCTATCTCAAATATTGAACAACCTGGTTAATCTGCAAGCTGCATGCCTCATGAAGTTTCTTTGTTATTAGTATGACATGTGGTTTGCAAGGTATGAATAAAGGGTAGTACCTAAGTAATAGGAAAAGCAGACATGCATTTTTTTCTTACCATCTATGTTACATATTTCAGCTGAAAGCCTGGTGTTTGTGATCAGACCATAACGCTTAACAAAGCTTGCATAAGGAACCCTGGGAAAAGAATATTTGTGTTTATAAATGCATCTAAATAACTCTTAAATTCATCTAAATAACATCTTAAAGTCAACACTATATAGCTGCAGCACCAGAGGCAGCAACTTCAGGACCGCAACTCTAGGACCCAATTTTGGTGAACCCCAAGTGTTACCTTAATGGTAACAGTTTATTACTACTTTATTTAATTACTTAGGTAAAATACATGCAAACACACAGGCGCACACAAAGGGCAATTTTAAACAGAAATACTCCAGGAATTATTCTTTGGGAAAAAAAAAACAGAAAGGGTGAAATATAATTGCAAAGATAGATAAAACCAAATGTCATTGATACTTGGTTTCTAAATTTCACTAATTAAACTATTTATTGTAAGGTAATAGCACAATTGCGCTACGTTTACATTAAACAAGTACCCAACATGCCAATGATTCCCTTAAAAAGCCACTTATCATAGTTTGCTGCTCACACTCAGTAGTTAATAATAAATTGCTGTTCATTTCAGAAGACTAGAATAATTTTACCATTTAAACCTTAGTTTTCTACACATATTCCAACTATCTGAAAGTTCACAAAATACCAGAAGCTATTTCCTGGAATTGCGGTCCTGAAACTACAGTCCTAAAACTGTAGCCTCTTGTTCTGCAGCAAGAACCCTTAAAAAAAGTTGATGTGATGGAAGTCAGCAACACTGACAAGGACCAAGGAGAGGGAATAATGATGCCCAAATCTTTATGAATAGAGAATTTTATTTGCCCAAGAGTGTATACGTTTTTTTATGTTTACAAGTTTATCAGAAAATGATGTGCTTACATATTATACATGTTAATAATTGACATATTACAAATTAAAAGCCAAACATACTACTGAATGCCCAGATTTCCTTATTACTGAACGTCCTACATTCTGGTGGTTGGTCTGTTATCTGGATAGTGGAATGGAATACCTGATGGGGAATCCTGCTGCGCTGATGTGGATCGTCTCCACTATTCCACAGGCCTCAAGCTGTGTGATCACCTACAAACACCATCACAGTTAAAAGATCACCAGTCATAGGCAGTGCCTTTCACAGCATTAGGTTTTTGGGCCTTAAACCCCACATGAAGATATAATGATATAATAATTTAGCCGGACTGTTTAAGAACTACAGAGTTCACAGAGTTTATAGTTCACCTCTTCCTTTCTGAAGGTAAGTGGCATGCAGTCAGGGTTGGGTTTGATACAGCGTGTGTAGTGTGGGGTGGTGCCATGCAGAATCTTCATCAAATTCTCCAAGGAGTTCTGTGCAACATATCACATGAACTAGTTAAAATACGTACACACATATTTATGCTAAATTTTATTAGGCAGCATGAGAAAATTCCTGCAAGAGTTAACAAGGTATTATAGATTGAGGATGTGATTAATAGGAACTGGTACAAAAGGGGATGTGCAATTGTCCATACATCATTTATTACATCTATTCTCAGTATTACAGTACACAGTGAGTGCAGGAAAGGACATTCCAAAGACCCTAAATACAGTTGGTTTGCACTAAACTGAAATAACCTGTATTATGTTGTTTTAATGCACATAGTGCTTGTAGTTAAGACACCAACCTGAAGGCTGTGTGTTTCACTGCAGGGATGGGTTAAATGTAGAGCACTAATTACAGTTACAGATTCAGTAAAGTCATTGGGTGAAGGCAAGGAAACAGGTTGCCAGTCTATTACAGTGAAAACATTCACGCCTAGGGCAATTTAATGTCTCAAGCTACCCGAATTCATGCCTGTTTTCACCAAGTCTGTGACCTTCTCACTCTGAGGTCAATAGAAGTGTCTACTGAGCCATCATTCCCTCCACTAGTTTATGTACAATTTAATTGAATTACCTTAAATTTGGAGACCACAGTAACTACTTTGCTGTGCCTGTGTGAATTCTCTTCATTTTGTGAAGCTGAAAAAAGACTCTGCAATAAGCAGTCCTCTGACTTCTGCAGCAAGCCGAGGAGTTCAGGGGGAACTGGATCCTACATATTGATTATAATAAAAACAACAGATATTTTAGAAAGAAACTTCGAACAAAATAACTTCCAATCAAACCAATCGGCATCCTCCTTATATCCTCCAAAAGTAAATCCAAAATATTTACATAATAATGTCTCATGAGAAGTTGTGTTAACTGCACCTTATTCTTCTCCATCATTCCCACAATCTGGTAGTTGACTTTGCCAGCATAATGAGTAACAATAAAGTGTGGATCCTTGCTGAACTTGTCCCAGCTCATACTGCTATTATCTGACAGCTCCTTCACTAGACGCTCCCGGAACTGCTTAGCATCAGATACCCTGTTCAGACGACACTCCTAAATAAGAATGGAAACAAATATTTATAAAACAGAAGTTCATTTAAACACACTCAGACCACTTCAACTTTGAAATAAGGTAGTTACACAGTAATAACATTCTGTCCAATTATCCACAGATCACTGATTCAAATTCTTACACAATGTCTAAGGGTGGCAGAATACTAGGTTGACAGCTTATTTCTGTATGGTCCAGGTTGTTCTTTTTGAACTGCTGGCCAAGAGGTCTGCAGAATCATCAGAATTCACCTTGCATCTCCAAATAATAAAGCACTTTTTCTATTGCTTTAATCAAATGTATGAACATATCACCCACCCCTATATTACTATATTTAATGTCAAACATACACTTGCTGTCTGCAGTATTTCCAAATTGCATTTGAAAGAAATAAATACACTGCGTACAGTTGTGGAAGCAGTACCATTGTGTTAGTAATCACAACATAGTGTCAGGATCCATGGCATCCATGGCAGAACCCATAGCACTGAACTTCAGTTTCGTTTTCCATGTTTTGTTTTGTTTCCATTTATTCAAGGCTGTTCCAAATTTTAGTTAATTACTGGGTCACCTGACTTTATTATTTGTTATTTGAGCCTGCCCTGCTCTCATTCTTGAGTGAGCTTCGATAATACATATATAACAGTATATATATAACAGTTATACTGTATCAATATACATATGAAATACTATAATTTCTTATACAATATAAGTTCTGATTGAATAAACTATGAAACCTTTTAAAATTTTCATACAAGTATATCAAATAGCAGTGGTATGACGAAAAGAACTACTTTCCCACTTGTTATATTTGTGAATGCTGGTTATTTTCTTTTTTAGGTTTGTTTAGGTTTTCATACATGTTTAGGTTATATCTCATATTATATTTTATACATAAGCACACCTCATTAAGAAGGGAGAAGATGCTGACAGGGCTTCCTTCAATAAGATCCAAGCAGCCCTGGTTGTCCTGATAGCGGATGAAGGACCACTGCAGGCCCTCAGCCACGTACTCCTCCTGCTGGGCCTTCATGTAGTGAGCTACGAAGTGCTGCTGCAGCTTTTCATTAGCATAGTTGATACACAGCTGCTCCAGGTTGTTTAGCCGAAAACACTCAAACCCATATACATCCAAAAGACCTACAAAGGACGTCATTGTTGAAATAAGAGCTAATGCAGCACCAGCTCTGAAACAGGTGTAGCTAATGCAGAAAAGCAGACTGTGTTTTGAGTAATGCGTATACCGATAAAGTTGCACCATTTGGATTCATCTGCACACATGCTGTTGTTGATGAAATTGACCAGCCAATCAAACAGCCTACATAAAGAGAAAAACAAACAATATTATTGTATTTTTAAATTTAGCTCACATCCAATGACTAAATTTAGTCACAAACAGTAATGAGCTGATTTAATAGCCTAAAATTTTTGAATGAGTGCAAAAACAGTCAGGTATTATTTGGTTGGTGCATTATTCCTATCCCAGCAGTATCACAAAAAAAGAAAATAGATGTACTACTGAATTTGTCAATATGGTAAGTGGAGTAAATAGACATTGGGGCGAGAAGGGGGTGTGTTCAAACCTTTGACTGGTATCATACCTCAATATTACTTCAAGATATAAGAACATGATTGTACAGTAAAAATAAGTAAAGTAGCAATAGTTACTGCAATACTTTTATTGGGTAGAACTTGTTTTTTTTAATCATAGTGTTTTAAAGAAAAAAAGTTTCTGTTTCAGTTCCAAAGCATTTAGAAGAATAAATATTTGTGTAATATTTCAAAGGCAAGTAATGATCTCAACCCTAGAACAATATATTTTTTAAGACCCTATTCATGGTTTAAGCAATGTCTCTGGACTGGATAGACAATTCACAGGCACAGTTGGTGTGTATTATGAGAGGCCAGATTTCAGATATTCCTATAGTTCAATTTCGTAGCAGTGGTGGGGGAGAGAAGAAAGTGATGTGCCCTCAATACAGCATTTATTACAGCTCCTTGTTTGAACTTGCCACTGTTTTCATTAATAAATTCCACTTCTTAATAAGCAATGAAAAATGATGAAGAACCATTAAGATTATGTGAGTCATTTGTGTATCTACCATGCTTTTAAAAACACTTTTTTCCTCCAAACATACACATGTATACCATCAATTATTGTAGCTGCAACTTAGTCTTAATAAGGAGACTGGAGCTTACTGGGCATAGATAACTTTTGCAAGACAATCCCGTCGAACAACACACTCGCTCTGAGAACAGGGCTTGAGTAAAGCACTCTGCTTGCCAGCTCGCAATGTCCGTACTTGCAAGCAAGACTGCAGCTCAACTGCTGGGATCTGCAACAAGTCTGCTGCTTTGTGAAGGAAACCTATGCAAACAACATGCACAAAGTCATTGCCTGACACATAAATGAACAATGATTTTAAGTAAGTTACCCCACAAAAGCATCAGCAAACTATTGTACAGCTACTCTTATGTCTTTATGTTATTTTCCTTACTTTAAGGTTTGTAGGTTCGCCTAATCTGTTATACATCTCATGATTTTTAGTAGCACTGCTCTCCAGGACTTTTTGCACCAATTGGAATCCAAAGGAGCCTGCTGTGGTTTGAACATGATGGACTATTCAATAATAGACATCATTAAACCAAAGTTGGGTCATTGCATTTGTTACTTGTAGAACAGCCATATCAGTTAACAATTTGTGGAGGTGAATGTTTATATATGATATCAAATTAAGATTATTCTCTTCCTGCTAACTACAAAAAAGGTCAAAGAGCAACTGAACACACTTAGAGGAAAATGCTATGTTGTGGATGTCTATAATTAGTTAGAGTTCCTCTCATCAGTTAAAGAAAGGAAGGTCATTTTTCACCTAAAGTCCAATAAAATAAAAACACCTGGAACACAAATGAGTGTTCCATTCCAAACTAGTGCCCTTAAAAGAATTCATCTACTCAGTGGTTAATTATTAACACTGTTAATTTGTGCTTAAACAACCCAACTGTACAGGGTTAGCATTTGAACAAAAATAACAGGACATTGTTGCTTTTCTTAAACCAAGGCTTACTTACATTGGGAGGACTCATCAAGTTCACAGAGCTCAGATTCAGGGACAGGATTAAACTTTAAGTTCCCCAGCTGCAAGACCCCTGCTAAAATCTACATTGGGAGTGTATCAGAGGACAGAAATAAATATATATCCTTTGTATCAACTGAAAACATGAAAGAAAAAAAATGTAAATCCTTATGAAACTTTCACAACATACCCTAAAAATGTGTGACTGCTTATCAGCAGCAATGCCAAGGCAAACCATTGCTTTAACTGTGTCCTGAAAACAATCCTCTATGAAGAGGTAAAAGCAGAAAATAACCTTACCCATCATAATCCTAAAAGTGTCATTATTTTAATAAAGAAAAGAACTAATAAGAACCTTCCAAACTTCTCTCTGCATTGGGCAACCAGGCAAACTTTTGGTCACAGGGCATTTTCCACTCTTGCCTCTGTTTTTCAGTGGCCCCCTTCATCATCTAGGTTTTGAATACAGCACAAATATCAATGCATTTGCCTCTGTCCCCTAACTGGAGTATATTTCCGATCACAATTGCACTTACCTGGTAAAATATATGAAAGTTTCTCTCATTGGGAGCTTGAAATGCCACCCTGGTTTTCTCCAGCAAATAGGTTTGTACTGAAGCTCCTACCAGCAACTGGGCACTAAAAGCCAACAGAAAACATTTAGACTGTAACCTCTGATTAGTATAAAATAAAATGAAGCTAAACTAAAATAAGGCTAAAATAAGAAAGAGAAAACTAAAATAAGAAAGAGGATCAACCTGTTTAGCTGAAGCTGAATGTATTTCCCAAAACGACTGCTATTGTTGTTGCGTGAAGTGCAAGCGTTGCCTGTGGCACAGATGAAACGAAGCAGAGAAGAAAAAGCTTGATGGATAACATACTAATACAACAACTACAAATCAAACAATGTAGGTAAAAGAAAAAAGCATCTCAATGCATAAGTGGATCCTATCTGTTAAGAAACAGAGCTTTGTATTGGTTTTTTCCAATGTTTATGTAATGTCTATGACTTTTCCTATTTTGTCAGCTTAAAATGGCTTACTTTTATATTATAGACAGATCACAGATCTTGGCTTATCCTTTTTCCAAACAAATTATGTCTTCACATGTGAAACTCAAAGTTGCATTTGAAAACAGTTTGTGAAAATTACATTTACATTTAGTACACGCTTTTACCCAAAGGGACATACAAACGAGAAAACAACACAAGTCAGTAGTTAAGGAGGAACCAGTTACACTGAAATATTCATCCATCCATTATCTTCCGCTTTATCCTATATCAGGTTCCCCATGCCCATCCAGGGGAGAACGTTTGGGCACCCAATCACACACACACAGACAGGCACTCAAACACACTCTATTTGGGGCAATTTGAAGAACTCAATTGACTTGATTCATGTTTTTGGACTGTGGGAGGAAACCGGAGAACCTGGAGGAAATCCACACAGACACTGGGAGAACATGGAAACTCCACCCAGATGGAGATTCGAACCGGGAATCCCCAGTGCTGAGAGGAAAACGTGCTAACCACTAAGCCACACTGCCGCCCTACACTGAAATATTATCATATTATATTATCTGATTAACGGGCAGCAGGGTGACTTAGTGGTTAGAACGTTCGCCTTTCAGCGCTAGGGATTGCCTGTTTGAATCCCAATCTGGGTTGAGCTTCTATGTTCTCCCTATCTCCATGTTGGTTTCCTCTGGGTTCTCCGGTTTCCTTCCACAGTCCAAACACATGGATCAAGGTCAAATGTATTGTCCAAATTGCCCCATATATAGGTTGATAAAAAGCTAATATTCATCGTTCTATTACTCACCAAAAGCCTCCATGATGGGGTTGGAGTCCAGCACTCGCCTTTCAATCCTCTCAACTGTGTGCTGGCACTTTTGTGAAGAAGCAGCCACAGTGGCGTAGTACTTCATCAGGCAACGTGATGTCCATGTCTGACATATAACACAAAACAGAATCAACCAGTCAACAGAACACTGAAGAGTTGAATTAAGCAACAACAACAACAAAAAAAACACAGGGAAACTAAAAACACCTGTTTGGTGAAGTAAAATCCAAATGAGTCAAACTTTAGACAACATATGAATTTTACCATTTCTAAATTTCACCTTATGTAATTATTATTATGTAATTATTAAACACCTCAAAAAGACAGATGAAAAATGGCAAAACACGGAGCACAGTGAATCCAGGTTCAAATCCCAATCTGGTGGAGTTTCTATGTTCTCTTTGTGTCTGCGTAGGTTTTATCCAGGTTCTCCAGTTTCCTTTCACTGAGAATACATGAAAATATGTATTCATAGTGAAATGTTGCTTGCCCTGTTCTAAATTGCCCCTATTAAAATTTCCATTATATACTGCGTGTGAGTAAGTGTCTGTGCCCAGTGATGGATTGGTTCCCTGTCCTGGGTGTATCTGCCCAGTATCCAAAACATTCTCCCTTTGATGGGCATTTAGAACCCCCCGCCCCACCCCACCCGGTGACCCTAATAAAGGATTAAGCAGAAGATAATGACATGAAATGAGATGAGCATTTCGACCGAATTATGTTGAATATAATACAAACTGCTCTAAAACAAAACAACTTAATTAATTGAACTGGGGCCTGAACAATCAGGCTTAAACATTAGGCCAAAAACTCTCTTGTTTTTGTTGTCACTGGACTTGGTTTGACCTACCTTTCCAGCTCCACTTTCTCCTGAAACCACCAGTGACTGATTGGCAGGTTCAACCTGACCCTGAACATTCCTGTACGCCTCCTCAGCTACAATAAAGATGTGTGGCTTAAAATCCTGCACACAAAGTTTTTGAAAATTAAGAATGTTTTTAGTCAGATTTCACTTTTGGGACTCAGCCCTGCCTATTTTTTTTCTAAAGCAGTTTATGCACTTAATGTACACTGATCTACAAAAAACAATAACACCCGTATTGCTAAATGTTATAGACATCATTCTGAGTGAGTCTAGCTTTTCTTTTGCTTGCCGTTTTCCTGTATTGCATCCTTGCTCTGTCTTTGACTCTGGTGACATTTCAGTTGTCTGAAAAACATAAAATCTAAAGGACTGATTATCAACAAAATTGTTGATACCCCCAGTTGGTCCCACAATGGTCACAGAAATAATTTGAATCTGATAAAAATAATAATAAATAAAAATGCTATAAAAATTAAGCAATGACTATCAGACATTGATTTTGAATCATACATTAACAGAATTATTTAAAAAATAAACTTATGAAACAGGCCTGGACAGAAATGATGGTCAGGGCTTATAGAAGGCCCTTTCAGAATAGTACCATGTTTTCCTATTAGCCATTCTTGTGTGTTTTAAGCTGTGTGTTTTGGTTCATTATACTGTTGCAAGACCCATGACTTACAACTGAGACCAAACTAACAGTGGGCAGCACATTTCTCTCTAGAATCTAGAGCTGATGTGCCTTGGCAAAAGTTCTATTTTGTCCCATCTGTCCTTAGGACATTCTCCCAGAAGGCCAGAGGTCTTTCAACATTCAGCAAATTCCAGTCTGATTTTTTTATGATTTGTTTTCAATATTGGTGTCCTCCTTGGTCATCTCCCATTTAATTTTTAATAATTATTTATACTTTTGTCAGATTCAAGTTATATCTGTGACCATTGTAAGCTTTTCTTTCATTAACTGAGGGGTACCAACAATTTTGTCCACGTGTTTAACAACATTAATATTTTGTGGTGTGTTTACAGTCCACAGATCTTAACTCTACAGAGAATCACTGTGATGAAACAGAACAGATTTCTCAGAGTATCACTATGGCCATAGAGAAGCAATCCTGTCCTCATGGACAAATATTATTGCAGCACCATTATAACAATGTTTTGAGTAATTACTGCAATTCCAAAAAGACCAAAAAAGGGCATCATACTAAATGGGTGTCTCTAATAAAGTGGTTATTCAGTATATATAAACACATTATACAAATTATGTGATAAATAATTGAAAGCACAATACAAAGTAATAAGAAGCTGTTATATCTGCAAAGGCAGAACCAGCTTGGATGTTATGGAATTTAATAAAAGCCACTACAGATGTATCATACAAGTGTCTCAATATTTTTGCTCATATAATATATTAATATATTGTGCATCTTTTAATGTATTCAAGTTCATCCAACTATTATTAAGATATTAAACTGAATAAATATTAACATGTTTTATTTTGTTTCAGGTATTATGGCAATGTTACCTGAGGCTGAGCAGCTAAATGGTACTCATGCATGACATCAGGAGAGTAGAGGTGAGGGATGGGCTGGAATGGGTTGAGTGCCACCAAAGTGCAGCCTGCATGAGTATAAAATACTCTGGCACTGTAACGTGCATGTAGGCATTTCAGCACTGGAACACAAACAATAAGGAAAGAATTAATACAAATAATATGTTTCAGCTCAACTGATTTTTGACAGATCGTGTTAAATAACAGAACACATTAAAATGTAGAAACTTTAGCTTCCATAATCTTTTTTAACCTGCCTAGAAATAAAGAAAAATACCAACAAACCCCAGTGACTTTGAGCCACAGTTAATTCTGACTGCTGCCTGTAATAAAAATAATCAGACCATGAACATATTGTCCAAGTCATATAGTTATTAAATACTTAAATAAAGTCCAGGGAGATAAACAAAATTGCAAGACAATTTCACATGTATACACTAAAATATATTTAAAGACGTTTTTCTTTTTTAATGATGCCATTAATGATTCATGCACACAGATAAAAAAACCTTGAAAAATTGCATCACAAATTGAATTACTAAAGATTATTATAATCCAGTTTCAATTTAAGCTTGGTACCTGTATTGGGGGTTACCGGATTGACTTTAGTGAGGTCATCGTAGGTGTGAAGCTCAGACTCGTTAACTAAAAAATCTTTCACATCTCCTTCCAGTGAGTCATTAAGAGAGTTCCAATGAGTTTGAACCTGTTCTGTCTCGCCGTTCATCTGCAGTTATAGCGCACACACACACACACACACACACATCAGCTTGTGTACAACATATACACACTTCCTCACATGTCAGAACCTCATGGAAGTTATAAATAATAAATCACAACAATCACAAAACCGTTATTTTCCTCTTCAGACTATAAACAATTTAGAAATAATCTGGTTTGAAGGATGTGGGTTCAAACACAGTGTCCACCAACAAGTTGCTAGTGTGGGCCCTTGAGCAAGGCCCTTAATTCTAATTGCTCTAGGGTCTTGCATCATGGCTGACCTTTAGCTTTGGTTAAGAATCTGTAAAGTGACGTAATGTAAGGTTATAACAAACTGCTACACATTATATTTTGAATAAGCACTGTATAACTGATGTTTTACCACAGGCTCCGTTACAATTCAAAGTTAATAACAATTGTTAATACATATTTAAAGAGTATGAAAAACCTGATTTAATTAGCTCTCTTTATTTGTTTTGAATCATAATTGTCGGCACAGTGATGTTTGTTTTTGGTGGTTACCACACAGAACCTCGTTAATAATCCACTGCAAATCTGTCTTGTCTTCTATTATTCTTTTTCTAAGCAACACCAAAACTGCCAAAGAACCATTTAAATTTGCAGACGGTTAATAAACTAAATAAATCTTAATGCATAGTTAATTACTTCTAATAAAATATCCTTTATTGAACTGTTATATAAAGCAATAGAACCATTAAGTAGTTGTAAAGCAATAAGGCACAAGAGGGCATGAATTAGTGTGAATAAATCACAGGTATTCTTAGACGCGATATGCAGCGGAGTTCAGTCACAAATTTTTCCCATGTTATATTCGTAATAATGCCTCGAGTTCCTTACTGCTTTTATAAAACGGTTACAAACATATTATAATGAAGAAAAACAAGGTTTGATTCATTAATGCATTTATTGCAAACAAAACGGTTAATGAACTGGTGTCCAGCAAATTACCCAAAAATTAAGTATCAGAATATTGCTTTTTGTGAAATATTGCTTTTTAGATCCAGTGATAATGGCACTAACACTACAACAGCGAAAACCTAGCCAAAACCTAGTAAAATACTTTTTGTCTATTCCTCCAAACTTTCACACAGGTCACAATAATGATTTATCATGTGTGATGTTATGGAAAGCAGATCAGCATTAGGACTGTTACAGACTTTAATTTTTTTTTTTAATTGCGATTTCACTAACAGTATTCAAACATTCATACAAAACTATATGTCACCAATAAACATTATGATTATGTATGCTAATTTATTTAATATGTACTAGCATGTTTTTATTTGAATACAAACATATATTTAAAAGTACAATATACATTCACTTCTTGATTAAAATACAAGCTCTACTTGTGAAGTGTGAAATATTTTATTTTAAGGAATATTTAATATGTGTAGTAGACTTTATTAAGTGGTTAGACACTGCTGACAAGACAAAGTCGAGGCAAAGAGAGACACACAAAGCCGCAGTCGAGCCTAATTATACACTTCCTTTGACGAAGGACAGAAAGCCTCTGTAATCCACAAGAACAACACTGAGTGCAGAGACAAACAGGTATAGGGCAGGTGTGTCAGTCTGGTCAACTGTTTAATGTGTGAAACGTAAAAGGCTGTTACATTATGCAAGGACCAATCAGAATTATAGTATTTTAAAGCATTTCAAATAAAGAAATGAATCTGTACTTTTGTTACACTGCAGTTTATTTACTCCATTCAACTATGTCCTGTGATTTTTATGATTAAAAATTGATGTGTAATGGATTATGGACAATTTTTGATATATGAACTATATCACCAATTTATTTGCTGATATGAATTACAATGTTATGATGTAAATAATACAAGCCACAAACTTACAATGCACGGTGCTGCTACATAAAATATACATCATGTGTTTGGAACTTCCTGAAAGGAAGATTTTCGCTCCTTAAGCAACCTCATAGCATCAGTGTATTGGAACAGATCTTTTAAATCACTTAATTCAGGTGTTTTATTCTTTAATACCAAACACCTAGCAATGCACTTTGGACAACTGTATTCATCCAACTTTGTTTGGGGAAGACCTTTTTTCACAAAGCAAAGTCTTTTAAATAAATGGTTGAGTGAGTCTGGTGTGGAAAAATTTGACAAGTCCATACAGAGCCCTGACTACAGCCCCATCAAGCAATAAATTTTGGGATGAGATCTCTGCTGCCGAGGGACAGCAAAATGACGGTACCATGTGCAATGGTTCACTGTCCAGCCCCCATGTACGGGTCATGGTTTAAAAAAATATAAGGTGCTCAGAAGGCCAGTGCAGGACATAAAGCTGGTAGCCATGCACTATAAAAAGTAACTTTGGGAGGAATGTGTTGACTGCAGACGCAAACCCTAAAAAAACACAACTTATTAAATGTAACGTGACCCTCGTCCCTAATATAGGATTAAGTGGAAGATAATGAGATGAGACTAAAAGGTGTATTGCAGAAATAAATCAAACTTCAAATTTGTTTACTTTTTGTTAAATAAATGTTTAAGTAAAATGGATAACGAATTTTATATAGATAATAGAGATTTTAGTTTTTTTGTTCTAACATTTCTTGAAATAGTGTTTCTTGTTTCCACAGTGTGTTGCATATGACAGCTGAGATTTCTGTAAATAGCTTATAAATCAGTCATTATGAATAATACTTGGTAACACCACACACTGTAGCCACATTTAGGTCTGCTGTGTGTGTGTGTGTTTAGATTAACAGTTAAGATCAGGTTTTGTTTTATCAATAACTAAAAACATTCTTCCGTGTTTTATAAAACACAATACTCTTTAGTTGCAGATGAAACGTCGATTTTACAAAAGACAATGGTAAGAAACTGGAGTTGTAGACCAATTCAGATAGCTTGTAATAACAACTGGTTTTAATCTATGGCTTAAGTGCCCCCTTATTGGATTTAGAGATTTTAAAAAACACATACTGACATACACTGACAAATACACTGAAGCACATTTTCACAAAGACCTTTAATACAGGACATGAAATATCTGATATCTGTTTACATAGAAACATTGCCTGTGAATTAAAGCTTGGACGGTTTTTCTACCTGCCATATTGGACAACATGTCACACTCAATTTAAACAGACTACATTGTTGTGTGCAATTGAGTGTGAAAAATAATATACCCAGCAGCCACTTTATTAGATACACAGCCCTCTTTCTACACTCATTATCCATTTTATCAATTCCATTTCCCTTATAGTTTAACTTTGTGGTTCAACTATTATAGAATTTATTAGTCCTCTGTACTCTGTATTCCAAATATTAGGCTCCCCACAAAACCATCACTGATCTGCTATTGAGATGGTGGATGATTCTCAACACTGCAGTGCCATTGATGTTGTGGGAGTGTGTTGTGCTGGCTCTAGTAATTTTTTTAACACTGTGTCCACTCACTGTGCAAAAAGACACTTTTATCTTATTTCTTCACCTTGAAGATGCACAGTTGAAAAGTTGATGCTTCTTCTCGAATCTTTTATAAGTGCTCAAAGAACATTGCCTATAACAAACTGGTGACTAGACATTTTTGCTTGGTGGTGGTCAATGATCAAAAAGTCACTGATCAAATCTTAACGGCAACACACACACACAACATTAATGTCACTCCAGTGTTTGGTGGAGGTCCTGACTATAACAAAACAAAGGTAACGATTTCCAAAACTGGTGAATTGAAGTCTATTTGTAGAACTAAATAGTGTATCCATTAAGTACATTCTACATTTTACATTTTTTAATCCAGTCTCTAGATCAGGTGACAGTGCTCGTTTTATTGGAAAATTTTCCATGTCTTTTTTTCAAACGCAACAGTAGTGGTCTTTTCTTATAGTATTTAATTTAGGTTTTACAACAAAATATGCTATAGTCCACATGGGGTTGCACAGGGTTCTTAATCTATCAATAGCAGTTTCTGTGTGATGTAGGATGCATCCCATGTATAAACTCTGGATCCTGTCATTTTTTTAATGGCAGAGTAAAAATTAGGTTGTTTATTTTTTCTTGTGTCTTGATGTGGCAGTTGTTGATTTCTGTGCTACTATCTAATATTAACGTGCTGGAAAGATTTTGAATCTGAGTATATTATATTTTTTTAATTCTGCAATTTCCTCCTGGGGATCAATAAAATATTCTAATTCTGATTTGTTATGGTTTGTTTTAAATAATTGAGCACAGGTTGTGTATTATATGCTGTGCTGGGGATTTAGAAGTTAGTTTGAAGAAGTCGCTGTGGTTACACATATTTAGGCTCATCCCAGGACCACTGAAGTTACCAGTGTAGGTCCTTGAGCAAGGCACTTAACTGTCATTGCTCCAGGGGTGCTGTATGTAACGCTGTGCTCTGACCCCCACCAATTTAAAGTACCTGTAAATTGCTTTGGATGAAAGCGTCTGCTAAATGGCCTGATGTAATGATGTAATTCATGCATAATAATTAAATGTTTTGTAAATAAGTCTCCAATTTAAAAGAATTGTTGTTGGTATTACAATATGTACAATTAAACTTCAGTGTTCTCGCTGACGTTAAAGACAACCATAGGTTTGTTTAGAGCCCATTTGAATGTCAGGCAACAATGTTACAGAAGGAAAATAAATATTTTCAGTTAAGACAATATTTAAACTCTTTGGAAAGCTTAGTCTCAAATATTTCTAAGCCCATTATAAAATCACTGATTATTACCATTCATTCAATATGCAAGCATCAAATAATGATTTATTTGATTTCATTCACTTATTTTATTATTTGTGATTGAGAATTGAAACTTTTTTCAACTAAACCCACAACTTTCTGTATACACTTAATTCTGTGCATTGCATTGGACCTATAATAGCAAATGGATTTAATAACAATAACAGTAAAGGGATTAATAATCACTGCTTAATTGCATTAATGTTCAGCAAAACAGTAACCTCTCTGTGTTTATAGGGTGCATAGTAGTAGTAGCAGCATATTAGAATTAGTTTAGGTTTAAAACGAAAAAAGTTTTAAAATCTTTAATTACCACCCATTTTAGTTCTAAAATAGTGGGGATAAAAAAACAGTTGTTTTCAAGTAGAAACACAAGAAACAGGTTTGAACTAAAGCAGTATATTAATCACCAAGTTCAAATCTGAAGATAACAGCAGCCTCTTGTTGTACTTTAAGACTTTTCTGTCCAGGTATTTGTGTTCCAAATCTGCTAAATCTAAACTACAAATTTCTATAATTCAACACTCAAAAAACGGGTTATCCACAGTGTCGGGATAAAAAGGTTTTCGTAAAGAACGTATTAAAGTGGTTATGGCGGTTAACGTACCGTCCCGTCTCGTGTCCTTCCACGTTTTTTAAAACTTCTGCCTGTACTTTTCGCGGTTTCAACATTTTTCTTCATTAATGAAGATATCTGTTGTTTATTTGCCATTTTCAGAAGGCAAATCAATCGAACTTCCGATGACTTTTACTCAAACAAATCCACCGTGAGTTGACTTCTGACTTCTGAACCTCTGAGTCAGAAAATTCCCAACTGAAGGACAGAATAGTGGCGCTTGCCCGCCCGCCTTACTGCAGAGTCCCTCACCGGTTATACCTTAAAGCCTGTTCTGTTTCCACCCGTATTCTGTCAAACCCCGCCTTCAGCCTTCAGCTGCGTGGCTCACCACCACGTTCAACACTCTCTCTCTCTCTCTCTCTCTCTCTCTCTGTTCTCTCTCTCTCATCTCATCTCTCTCTCTCTTTCTCTCTGTTCTCTCTCTCTGAATTTCAATTTTTAAAAGTTTTATTTGCATGACAAATTATACATGTGTATTGCACAAAGCTGGTGTACAAAATAAAACAAAAACAATTAAAAATTTACAAAATTACAAAAAATGTACATAATATACAAATACAATGAAATAGTAGAATATATACATTCATATGCGGCACGGTGGCTTAGTGGTTAGCACGTTCGCCTCTCAGCGCTACGGATTCCCGGTTCGAATCCCCATCTGGGTGGAGTTTCCATGTTCTCCCCGTGTCTGCGTGGGTTTCCTCCGGGTTCTCCGGTTTCTTCCCACAGTCCAAAAACATGGATCAAGTTAATTGAATTCTCAAAATTGCCCCATATAGAGTGTGTCTGTGTGAGTAAGTGTGTGCCCAGCGATGGATTGGCGCCCTGTCCTGGGTCTATCTGCCCAGCGCCCGAGACGTTCTCCCCTGGATGGGCATGGGGAACCCCACCGCAACCCTAATAGAGGATAAGCGGGAGATAATGAATAAATAAATATACATTCATTCAGCGGCATGGTGGCTTAGTGGTTAGCACGTTCGCCTTTCAGCACTAGGGATTCCCGGTTCGAATCCCCATCTGGGTGGAGTTTCCATGTTCTCCCCGTGTCCGCGTGGGTTTCCTCCGGGTTCTCCGGTTTCCTCCCACAGTACAAAAACATGGATCAAGTCAATTGAATTCTCCAAATTGCCCCATATAGAGTGTGTGTGTGAGTGAGTGTGTGCCCAGCGATGGATTGGCGCCCTGTCCTGGGTCTATCTGCCCAGCGCCCTAGACATTCTCCCCTGGATGGGCATGGGAGCGGAAGATAATGAATGAATCATTAATTCATTATCTCCCGCTCTATCCTCTAGTAGGGGAACCCAGAGGAGGCCCACGCAGACACGGGGAGAACATGGAAACTCCACCCAGATGGGGATTCGAACCGGGAAACCCTAGCGCTGAGAGGCGAACGTGCTAACCACTAAGCCACCGTGCCGCCCTATAATATATACATATATATTAAAATATTTAAAGAAAAGTAGAGGCGTGTGTGTGTTGATTGGTTTGGTCACTCTCTGTCCCTCTCCTGGTGACAGGTATATGTGTACAGTGAGCCAGTACACAGCTCTCCCTGTGTTCCCCCAGTAGGTAAGGCAGTTTTTGGGTGGGGGTGAGGGTCTCTCTCTTCCTGTTCTCTCTCTCGCTCTCTCATATTCTCTGTCTGTTTGTCTCTCTCTGTCTTTCTCTCTCCAGACTTAAGATCAAAGTAGCTTTGATTGTATGCAAAACAATATTGCCAAAGCATTATAACAATAACAATGAACATATATTGAAAGCAACACAATAAATAACTAAAAAAGGCAAGAAAGAAAAGAATGAAAATAAAATAGTATTTTGCTAAGAAAACAACAAATAAAATGAAACAAAAATATTTACAATGGACCTGTATTCTTTAAGTCACACCCCGAAAATAAACAAATATATATTTTTATTTTTTTATCGATCCATCCAATTTTATATATATTAAAATGTTTGTGCGGCATGGTGGCTCAACTTTGGAATAGCCTTCCAGTTACTGTTTGCAACTCAGAATCACTGTTAATCTTTAAAAGTAGATTAAAAACACATGTATTTAATTTTGCATTTAATTAATTCCCTGTAGGGCTGCACGGTTGCTTAGTGGTTAGCACGTTCGCCTCTCAGCACTAGGGATTCCCGGTTCGAATCCCCATCTGGGTGGAGTTTCCATGTTCTCCCTGTGTCCGCATGGGTTTCCTCCGGGTTCTCCGGTTTCCTCCCACAGTCCAAAAACATGGATCAAGTCAATTCTCCAAATTGCCCCATTTAGAGTGTGTATGTGTGCATCTCTGTGTGAATGATATTGTGCCCAGCGATAGATTGGCGCCCTGTCCTGGGTGTATCTGCCCAGCGCCCGAAACGTTCTCCCCTGGATGGGCATGGGGAACCCCACCGCGACCCTAATATAAAGTGGGAGATAATAGATGGATGTACAATCCCTCCACACGAGGTACACGAGTGACCAGTTTACGGGTGGAATAAAAAACCGCGAAATACGTTCAAATGTCAGGCAGCAGAGTGGGGCTGTGTCCGAAATAGCGTATTTCCCCCTACTCCCTACAGACTACAAATTGGATCTTATATGTGCAACACCTCCATGACGTGATCGTTCCCTGATCCACCACAGCGCATTTCAAACGGTGCTCCCTAGATACCTGTCGACGCGAGTCATCTAGGATGTATCTTAATAACACAACTCCCTAACAGCTAGGGCCCTATCTATCGACTAGAGAGTGGTTGCGAGAAGACCCGCCCATATGTGTTAAGCGTCACACCGGAACAGCAAAAGAAAACCTAACACGCGGAAAACTGGGAATGAAGTAGATTATTTGAAAGCGTTAAAAATATTCTAAACGCATTAGCTTATTGTTACACTATGTCATGTCATTTTAAAAGCAATCTCGTTTGATTTTTACAATGAGCCCATTCGGCTTCTAAGTCTCGATCCGACCTGTCAGCCCGAACCAACTGGAAATTGATGTTAAAGGTAAAATCGTTTAGTTTTCGTCACATTGGGTCATTCCGAAGTTAACGTTCATTGTATTGTTTGTTGTATTTTACTGCAGCTGACGCAGCAGTAATACAGCATTTTGATGTTTGTGTAAAAGCTACCCGATATGGTAACAGGCGCTTATTTACGAAATTACATCACACATTCAGAATAGTTTCCCTCAAGGGAAAATTGTAGTCACAGGCACTCCATTTACAGTGTTATAATATGCAACAGGAATAGGACATGAAGTACTAACATTAATAATAAGCCCAGAAAAATTCTAAATAATCAAACAAAAATTTTTACTTACTACATTAGTTTTTAAATAGAAAAAACATCAAAATAATAATAACAACTAACTAATATATATATATATATATATATATATATATATATATATATATATATATATATATATATATATATACATCACACTTGTGAATCATATATCATTAAATGTGATGAAATACTGCACCGAATATAGTATCGCACATAAACACATGGATTAAAATTTGGTATTTTAAACATAAGTTATGGTATTACACATTGAGAGAGGAGTTACAGAGTTTGAAAGGTAGGAATGACCTCCTGTGGTGCATTTTGGAGGAATAAGTATTAAACTGAATGTGCTCATCTGACTTACCAGTGTGTCAATGAGTGGGTGAGAGATGAAACCGGCTCCACACCCACAACATCACTAGCCTTATGGATCAGATTGTTCTGTCTGTTTGCAGGTCATTTAACACACACTTTTATTCAAAGGCCTAGGGTCAGCCATAATACAGAGACGAAACCCCCTTTGAGAAAATGACTGTTAAGGGCTTTTCTCAAGGACCCACATCGGTAACCTCAATGGACCTGGGGTTTAAACCCACAACCTTCTCATTGCTAGTCCCACACCAAAGCCACTGAGCTATACACCTATGAATTCTAACATCATTAACTCTTTTTTTTCTGCTGTGTTCTTTCTTGTAGACAATGGACGAGGCAGAAGTAAAGGTTGCTTTTGTGAGCAACCTCAATGGAACCACTCTGGCAGAAGTTTCCCTTGGATCTTCTCTTGCTCCTCTTTGTCTTCTCAGCCGTGGCCTGTTTTTCATACTGTTTCACTTAAATAATGGTGTTCTCCCATTAAATGTTGGTACACACCTTATCCTTGATTTTACAATGCTCATAATGCCACTGGTTTTATCGTGTACTGTTCTCAGTAACATTCTCCACTGGGTTATAATAAGTTTGCTTGGGGTCTGTGTCTCTCTAATTTTCCATTTGTATAGAAGAAGAAAATTTCCCTCTTATAAGTCGATTGAGAACTTTACACACTGTCATGTGGAGTCCAAACAGGTCCCATTCGTGACTGTGTTCCGGGTGCTAGTCAACGTGAAGACAGCTATCAGCATCTTGGCTGTGGACTTCAGCGTGTTTCCGAGACGCTATGCCAAGACAGAAACCTATGGGACAGGAGTCATGGACTTTGGTGTGGGTGCCTATGTCATGGCCAATGCTATGGTATGTCCTGAAGCTCGGGGAAAGGAGCTTCAGGTCTCAAAATGTATGTGTTTTGTTAGGCAGCTTCTCTCTGTTTGGCCTCTGGCCCTTCTCGGGTTTGTAAGGCTCGCAAGCGTAAAGGCAACTGGTTACCACGAGCATGTCACAGAGTACGGAGTCCACTGGAACTTCTTTTTCACGCTTGCCGTAGTAAGAGTGGTGGCTTCTACTGTTCTTGCTGTGTTTCCCATCAATGTGTCCTGGCTGATTGCTTTACTGTTAAGTGGAGTTTACCAAGCTTTCTTGGAGCTCACTGATCTAAAATCATTTCTCACCCAGAATGGAGAGCGCAATGGCTTCTTGCAGGCAAACAAAGAAGGACTCTTTTCTGTTGTAGGGTATACTGCCATCTACATGGCTGGTGTTCAGGTAGGTGTCTATTTAATGCAGACGCGAACTTTGCTGAAAGACTGGATACAAGTCATTCGGAACCTCCTGTTGGGAAGTTTTGTACTTTGGGTAGTTTTATATGTGTGCCAGGCACAAATAGAACCTGTTTCACGTCGAATGGCAAATCTTTCATTCTGTATCTGGACTGTAGCGCAGTCTTTGTTTTTTCTTGCTTGTTTAGGGACAGCTGATATTGTGTTGCTTTTTTCTAAAGTGCTCTCAAATTTCTCTTCTGTGTCTGTGTCTTGGAATCCTGCAGGCAGGTCTCAGGCACAACAGAAATTACAAAACAAAGTAGATTCTTTTTGCCTTATTCGGTCAGTAAATAGAAATCAATTATTGTTTTTCCTTGTTGCAAATGTAATGACTGGATTGACTAATGTACTTGTCGACACTTTAAAAAGTAGTAATTTCTTTGCTGTTTGTGTTTTGTTGTCATACATGTTTTTGAATTGTTTATGTATATTCAGTTTACATGTTTACAACATTACAATTAAATTTTGGTAATGTACGTTGACCTACTTATTGCTTTATTAATTATATGTATTGTGTTAAAATAAAAAACAAATATTAATGACTTACCTGAAATTAAAATGTTTGATAAAATAACAAAGAATACATTTTATTTTTTGGCAACCCAATTAAATAGTTTGGCTGACTATATTTTTTTATTTGGCTGAATTCTCTGGCCCACTTTTTTTTAACTTCCCCATCAGAAAACTTCATGGCTCCAAGACGAAGCATATTTTTCATGAGTAAGAAGAGTGCTATATTTATTGGCATTATCGCATAATTTGCATGAATTATGTGGGAGGGGGAAAAGTAAGTAAAAAACACCCAAAACTATTTTATAGGTGAATTTATATATTTATTTTGCTGTGCTACTGAGCCCTGTGAGTGTTGGGGAACGGTGTTCATGGCAGAACCCACTGCTCACTAAGGACTCCAATGGTCTCCAATAACACCATAAAAAGTTGCTAGATTTGTCGCTAGTCCCCTCTTTAAAATTGCTAGAGGGTCTGAAAAGTCACTAATTTGGCTAATAATTTCACAATTTTTTTTCGTTTTCACCTATTTGCATAGCCAATTGACTTTCTGGTGGCACGGTGGCTTAGTGGTTAGCACGTTCGCCTCTCAGCGCTGGGGATTCCCGGTTCGAATCCCCATCTGGGTGGAGTTTCCATGTTCTCCCCGTGTCTGTGTGGGTTTCCTCCGGGTTCTCTGGTTTCCTCCCACAGTCCAAAAACATGGAACAAGTTAATTGAATTTTCAAAATTGCCCCCTATAGAGTGTGTCTGTGTGAGTGAGTGTGTGCCCAGCGATGGATTGGCGCCCTGTCCTGGGTCTATCTGCCCAGCGCCCGAGACGTTCTCCCCTGGGTGGGCATGGGGAACCCCACCGCGACCCTAATAGAGGATAAGCGGGAGATAATGAATGAATGAATGAATGAATTTACTTTCTGTCCATAGAGTATAATGCACGTGTGTCCACACTTTTCTGGCCCGATATCTACTTTTCCATTGGACAGGTCATCGAGATCTACCAGGCTTAATTTTGTTTATATATATTGAAACCTGTTTACACACATCATGTTAGTATTGTCGTATCAGCATAGAAAATACGTCTTCAGATTGCCATTTTCATAGAAATTGATTTTTTATTAAACACATTCTAGCAAATAGCATGGTGAAAACTTGGTTTTAGTACACCCAAACGACCAAACAATGGAAGTGCAATGGCTACTTGGCAAATCAAGCAAATGCATTTTGAGTTTGACATTGAAAAAAAATATTCATCCTCCCAATCTAAATGAAAATGGTACATTTTAGTTCTTTTGGAGCGAAGTCCTTCACTCATTTAATCAAATAAAGTGCAAAAACACATTCACAAACTATATAATGTAGATTAGTCGTGAGGCAGTGCTTCGGATTTAGGGGCGTGGCCACGGGCCGGTTTTTGGAACAGCGAGAGAAACGGGGGGGACAGACTGCTCGCTTGCAGAGATCGCGATTCAGAATGACTCACAGTGTGTGTGTTAAATGTTTGTGCGCGTGTATAAAGGCTGATGAGCGCTTTTTTCAAACTTCCATCGCGATCTACCTGACACCCCTGCGCGATCGACCAGTCGATCGCGCAGGGGTGTCAGGTAGATCGCGATGGATGTTTGAAAAAAAAAGCGCTTATCAGGTATCAGCACTTTTTTTACAGAACAGTATCTGAAGCAGTTATACACACGCGCGCACACATTTTAACACACAATTTGATTAATTCTGAATCGCGATTCTATCGCTGTGCACGCGAGCAGTCTGCCCGGCAAGTGTCCACACTCCGTGCCTAAATCCAAAGCACTGCCTCACGAATAATCTACATTAGATTTACATTTGCATTTACATTTGGTCATTTATTGGACGCTTTTATCCAAAGCGACTTACAAGATGAACGCAGGGTTAATCACAACATCCCTGGAGCAATGAGGTTTAAGGGCCTTGCTCAAGGACCCACATTTGTAATTGCAGTGGACCTGGGATTTGAATCGCCAACCTTCAGATTGATAACCCAACACCCTAACCACTGAGCTACCGCGCCCTCATTAGATAGTTTGTGTTTGTGTTTTTGCACTTTATTTGACTGACAATATGAGTGAAGGACTTTGCTACAAAAGAACTAAAATGTTCCACTTTCATTTAGAGTAGGATTAATATTTTTTTACGTCAAACTTTTTTTTTTTTATGTCAAACTCAAAATGCATTTGCCTAATTTGCCAAGTAGCCATTGCACTTCCATTGTGTTTGGGGTACTAAAACCAAGTTTTCTTTGTGGTATTTGCTGGAATGCGTTTAATAAAAGAGCAATTTCTGTGAAAATGGCAGTCTGAAGCAGTCTTTTCTATGCTGATTCGACAATACTAACATCCATCTATATGGGGCAATTTGGAGAATTCAATTGACTTGATCCATGTGTTTGGACTGTGGGAGGAAACCGGAGAACCCACAGGGACATGGGGAGGACATGGAAACTCCACCCAGATTGGTATTCGAACCGGGAATCCCTGGCACTAAAAGGCGAACGTGCTAACCAGTAAGCCACGGTGCCCCCGCAATACTAACGTGATGTGTGTAAACAGGATTCAATATAAAAGCCTAAAAAAATTATTAACCCTGGTAGATCTCGATGACCTGTCCAATGGAAAAGTAGATCTCGGGCCAGAAAAGTGTGGGCACCCTTGCACTAGTGCTTCATGCACTAAATAGGTTAAGCTTTAAAATATCTGAGAGGTATGCAGAATCATAATTCTGTCTGAGGCTTCTCTAATACATGGACAGAAACTATATGAATATATATTACAAGGTTAATCTTATAGATGCTTATATTTTACCATTAACGGGAGATAAATTAGCCTTTGATTTCCAGTCTTAAAAGAACAGCTGAAACATTAGTTTTAAGTAATACAGACATTTTTTACAATTAAAAACCTTTTATCATAAGTTAAAAGGTAAGATTAATTAAACATTACAATATAAAGTTACAAGATTTTTCTAACTATATTGGAAATGAATGTCCCCTCTAGGCAAAAACTCACAAGCAGGAAAAAATGTTGAATGCCAGAACCAAGAGCGTGCTGAGCCGAGCAGAGCAAGGCAGGCCTAGGCCACGCAGAGGGAGGCCAGGCCGAAAACCGAACAAAGCAGAATGCAGCAAGGACCGGAGCAGAAACCTAAGCGAAGAGAGTAGAGAAGAGCTGGTTGAAAATATTATGCAGTATATACGAACTACATTTCCAGGCTATTTTAAAGGTTAGAACCGGTTTGGGAATAAATGGCAAATCCTGAGATTCATTCATTCATTCATTATCTCCCGCTTTATCCTCTAGTAGGGTCGCGGTGGGGTTCCCCATGCCCATCCAGGGGAGAACGTCTCGGGCGCTGGGCAGATAGACCCAGGACAGGGCGCCAATCCATCTTTGGGCACACACTCACTTACACACACACACTCTATATGGGGCAATTTGGAGAATTCAATTGACTTGATCCATGTTTTTGGACTGTGGGAGGAAACCGGAGAACCCGGAGTAAACCCACGCGGACACAGGGAGAACATGGAAACTCCACCCAGATGGGGATTCGAACCGGGAATTCCTAGCGCTGAGAGGCGAATGTGCTAACCACTTAGCCACCGTGCCGCCCTCAAATCCTGAGATTGATATGTAAAATTCTTATTGGTTGTAAGGAGCCAAAGATTACATACATATATATATATATATATATATATATATATATATATATATATATATA